>JAHPZR010028565.1:20000-22991 GCA_019787425.1 Platygyra sinensis
CCATTACCGATGCAACATGGCATGTACATCATAAATTCCCAGTTTCTTTCTTGCTGTACATCGCAACTACAAAAAACTTAACTAAATCACTACTGTAAACAGTTCTACGAATGCTCCCATCACAAAAAAATAACTCTTGCACGCTTTGCGTGCCTATGTTTATTTATTTGTAATTGCGTGGCAATTCACACACTATTTTTGATATGCTCTTGCCATTTCTGGCATTCTTTAAGATATAGCCAATAATTTATTAAAAAATTAGCGAATTAAAACTTTGTCACAAACCCCAGCTGCAAAGGGCTATTGGGGGTTTCACTAGTACAGTATACAATTGAACAGTTATGTCAGTAATGTATACAAAGAAAATATTTGTCCATTTATTATCTATTTATTATTTCATTATTATCCATTTCAAACTTATGGAGCCATTTGACTTATTTTAAAAAAATGTCCCATTCGGTCCTTCTGGGCAGAGACCTTAGTTTTCGTTCTCACCTACTTGATGGGCAGAAGATCTGACAGGCAAGTCTTCTGGCAACTAAATCATTAAAGACCAAACTAAGACAAGCATAGGGAAAGCAATATGTGAGAGATACTTCTTTTATGGGCAAGCTGGAATTCAAGTTTTTTTCACAGCCCTGATCAATTATTAGACTAATTTTGGAAACCATTTTAACTCTTCAGTTAGTCTCAAGCATTTGAATGTTCCGAGAAACCATTGAAACTCTCTCAATATTAGTGGCTGTTTGTTACAGTTTGTTAACACTTGTTTTTAAAAAGCCATTTTAATTAACAAATATCCATTAGTGTAGTACACTTTCCCAAATCAGGTCACAATTTTTGTGAGCAGTCGATTCTTTAAAGTATTTGTGAACAGAATTAACAATAAAACAATACTGAGGGTTAAAATCACCGATATTAACCAATGTGTATTCTGTAAGGTGCAAAAAATGTTTTTTGTGTAAATATCAATACCATAATCAAGGCCACAGTAGAATTAATTTGCATCCTACAGTTTTCTTACTCTTACAAGATTCTTCCCTACTAAATCAGTATCAAAAAGAATCTCTTTTTGTACCTCATGGAATGGTCAATTCTTGGTTTTCATGTGGCATAATCATATTCCAAAATTAAATATTACCCTTCCTTCTGAGGTTTTAGTTTCATCACATAAAAGACCGGATAGGAACTTAACATTTCACAATGTTTTTAGCTCGACAGGGTCCTTCTTATTGTGATAGAGCACGTTAAATTTCTAAGCTTTTGCATTGTGTGACATGACAATTGAAGACCGAGAAGGCTGTTGCGGAGGAGTTATCGCATTAGTTTTTGCTAACTATACAGTGCTTGCACTAGAAGAAGCATTTATTTCAATGTGTCGGGATTTTTAGTGTAGTTTACAATTTTTAGTTTGGAGACTGGTGAAAACCGAGAATACAAACATACCAAAACCGTACAAGCCTAACTGCTTTTTAATTAATTAATTTAGTTTCCGAAATACTATACTGCAGAAACTGAAAGGACTCTATGGATCAAGTTTCTTACTGACAGTTAATGAAATGGTGTAATCAGACTGCATAACAAATTGAACACAGCTTATTATCAATCAGAACACTGTTTATATGATATTAAATTGCTAATCTCTGAACTGACCCCTGACCAATCCAAGAGAATGTTATTTTTCACATAGCATTTCTGTTTATACTTAAAGAGAACAATAGCACAGTAAGGAAACAGATTGACATGATGAAAGCCTTGAAGCATTTCACAAATTTTTGCCTGTCAAGCAAGCTGTATAATGTGCTTGCACAGCAGTTTAATAAATGAGTGGAATGCTGCTGAGAGGTGCATGTGCATGACTGTACAGTACAGATGTAGATCAATACACTCCACGTCAAAATTAATAACAAAAAATGAGATTTGAAACAAAATACATGTAGTATCTTGAACCACCTTCACCTACAAGAATGATACATCAAGGGCTGTTTGTCAATAAAATAATTCATACAAGTACGAAAACAAACTGGGCTATTTTTAGTTTTGACCTTGCCAAGTGTCATACACAAAGAGACTGCAAAGCTCCTTTGTGATCCAAACAGATGCATACTGTGCAACACCTTGGGTCTAAATCTTTTTTTTAACTACAATCTGATTTGAATTTAATATTCATAAAGTACTGGATCAAACTGAATTATTTAAATAACTCTAACACACCACTTCCAACATAATTTTGCATCTGACACAAATCTTATAACTATTCATTCAATCATTCGTTCATTATTTATTTGCCTAAATGCAACATTTTACAATACAAGATGAAAATAATATGGGCTGAAAGAAAAAAGTAAATAGCAAGGAAACCTGAAAGAAACCATTGATTGTAAAGTAAGCAAATAGCTTCATAAATTAAGATCTTGTGAAGAAAATCAATGGAAAGAGAGTGAGATATGATAGACGTAGAGATTTTTTAAGTGATTGATTGGGTCAGGGCTTTAAATAGAGGTGGTATAAAGATTTCTTGACAGCACCTTTTGCATCGCTTCACAAGGGAATAGTGATGAGTTTAAATTTTGCTTTGTTTTTTTCAGGTGCCATTGCGACCTGATAAAAATCAAACAAATTGTCCCAAAATTAAATCATCTAAGGATATTCACATGGGCTAGCCAACACGAGTTGTGTAGCAGGTTCGAATTCTTTTACACATACTTCCAAGTGATAAAGAGCAGTGTGGCTATGGGAGAGGATTGTTGAGTGCAATTATTGCAAAACAATAACAATGTCCAGAACACTTTTCACTGTTGAATCAGATCACCTAACATGTATACATGTACATATACATGTACGTATGGAGAACACATTTAGGAAAATTGGCTAATACGCAAGGTTTAAAATGTGCATCTGCAATGTAATTAGGGTTTTCCCCTTTCATTTAGATCAGAGATTGCTCTAGTGCTATATAGTACATGCCATTCTATCATTTCCGAAAAATTT
>JAHPZR010028566.1:5000-20000 GCA_019787425.1 Platygyra sinensis
TGTGCGAACCTTTATAAACAATCGTTACATTCCCATGTTCATAGAACACCACAACCAAGTTATAAACCGGCTGAATTGTAAGAAGGAGGAAAATGTTGATATGGTTTTTAGAGATTGTTACCGAGGCAATACCAAAACTCTGCCAAATGTTTTCAATTTTAGATCACAACTTTGAGCAGTTAAAACCTGACATAACAGTGACCGCCATTTTGTTAACAACCACACTGATTGTTAGGCTGCTCGCTATCTATCACAGAACAGATGAGTAGTGTAGCCAGTAAGAGAACGGCATTCGTGATAAAACGCTAGTGAAAATGTAGATCAATTTTTTATTTACAAACTAAGGCGAAATAAGAGGTAATGCCTTTCTTTGTTAAGCCAGGGACGCACTATTCGATGAGTCTTAAGTGGACTCAAACGAGGGTAAGAGCTTTTCAGTTAAAAATGTGTTGTGTACAATGACTTCAAAAGTCACCACAGTGAAACAACAACAACAACAAAAGCGCCATACTGAAGGCGTTCATAATTTTTCAGTCAGGGAGTAAACGCAAAGTATTAATCTTGTGAATCCTCGAGTTATTAAGAGGTTACGTTACCCTTAACAATTTGAAATTATTTCAAATTGCACGCGCCTAAAGCCTCTTTAGACCTCTTGCAATTTTGTGACATTTTCAAAACTTGTCGTGAAAAGCCACATCATACTCCCATGCACCGGTACGATCACTAGAAGAAATGTGATCTTTTTTATGTAGTGGGTTGCTGATCACGGCAGCTTGGTTCATAGTTACCGTGTAACGGGTGAGACTTGGCCCTAGCCCTCGCTTTTATCAGAGTTTGTTTCTCTCAATGCTTCAGGCGGAAAATTGATAATTAAACAAAACAGCAATAAAACCAATCAATTATTTTTCCTATTGGACCCACCAAAACAATCCAGAATTTATTTGAAAAGCACAGTGAACAATTTTGAATCTGAAGATGAATAGAATGTTATGCTTAAAAGTTCGGCTATACTTTCATGGTAAGCAAAGAATTGCTAGAGTCTCTGTGTACCGCTCTATGAACGGCTTTGCTTGAGAAGTATAGCACTTAAAAACAGAAGTCGAAACAAACTGGAGAACTCTTCACATCACTGGTGCTAAACAAACACAACCAATTGTTGATTTACCTGTAGTATGGCGCACTTAATGTGACGATTTCAAGAAAATAAGCCGACAATTCTGTAAAAACAGCACAAAGTTTGCATCTGTGCTGTGAATTACCGTTAAGGCCAATCGCAAGGGTTTTTTAACATCAAAAAACAATAGATCGAAGGATGCATCTCTTCAAAGCGCAGGCCACCAGGCGGAATTATTGACGTTTAAACTCAAGCTAAGAACACCCGCAGAACAAAATAAAGAAAAAACCCAATCTTACCTGACCGTAGTTTGTAAATCCATGTTTCTTAGCAATTCTGTCCGCCACTTTTATCTCGGCGGGGTCAAGTTGGACAGCCCAGGAATTGGTGAACATAAGCTCTCCATTGTCGTTTTTAAGCGCATCTTCGAACTTATGAAGCTGTTCCCATTCTCTGCGCGTTAGCTTAGGCGTCGACTCGAGCGTTCGCTTGCCTCTTTTACGTGACTTCTTGGCAGGCTTTCCCAACAAGACGGCGATCTCCGACACGAGAAAAATCAATGTGATGTAAACACGCCATCGCACCGGTTTCATTTTTTACTTTCTAAGGAAATAGTTATAGAAATCGAGGCCAATTTTGTTGAATAAATTCATGAATACGGCCCAGCTACTTAACCAGTCTGACGCGCGGTGTAACTCAGGGTGGACAGCAGGTTGTGGGTTGTCTCCGAACAAACGCTTCGTTGAACCTAACTCTTTCCTTGCCCATGCATGGAATTACTCACACGAAAATATCCCTCACAGCCGTAGGCATAGTCTAGCACCCATCGGTACGTTTACCGAGAAAACCACGCGCCACTAAACAACGTACGTGATAGAGTAAATCTGAGTAGAATTCGAAGCACGGATAGATCAACTTGTGAACTGTGACGGAAGTTTTTGAAGGTGATCAAGTCTTTGAAGGTGTGGTTTATGACATTTTGAACACACCTCATATCCAGTTAAGAGTTGGTCACCTCTTTATATCACTGTAAATACACTGAAAGACGAAGAAAAAAGTACTTTTTCATCAGTCTATTTTCGAGCATTCCAAGGTCATAAAAAGCGGTTACAGTGAACAGTTTCATTGTTTAACAGTCCTTGACAAGTGACATGAGCTTTTTAAAAAAATAGGACAACTAACGGATAGATTCATGTGTGGATTCCAAATCATGCAGGCATACAATTAAGCTACCTCTTGTAATTCTCTTTCATTTTGCGTCATATGTCCAATCAAGCCTGCTTCGCAGATGCTAGCAACATAACAACGGGTCGCTGATCTCTTCATCTTCGTCAAAACGTTCTTGAGAGGTCGTAAATTTTGCCTTTTATCCTTTAATTGTAGCTTTACTTATTCTTAGCATTTTATCTTTTTATTTAGTACACGACCCCACAAGCTTGTTAGCTTTGAATTTTAATCCTGTATAAATAAAGGTTGTATGTATATTTGTATTTTCGTAAACAAACTTGTTGTGCACACGGCGTTTTAATAAAAGTATACAAACAATGCCGAGATTTTCAGTTATAATGCTTCTCCACAGAATGCGCTCAGACATAACTAAGATGGCGGATCGTTCAATCTGCTAAAGTATTTTTTTAGGCGCTGATTGAAATATAGATATAAGGGGAGCTTCCATTAAATTGCAGGCACGTAACATCCTACAAGTAAATTAAAGCAACTTTTTCAGTGCGATGACAACAAAGCAATACTCGTTTAAGGAAACTCTACCAGCAAACACACAGGCAGTCCAAGTATTACACTTCAAAACTGAGAAAGCTACTTACAGCTACTTGCAGCAGCCGTTGCAAACGAAATTTACCTGCGATTTTCGGTGAGCGAGAAACAACTAGCTGACATGATCATATTTCGAAATTAAAAGATGACGAGCTGCCCTCTTTAAAACCACCGCTGAGCAGGTCCTGGGGCGAGGTCGACCTTGAAATGCTCGTGATACAGTGGACACAGTGTTCAGACACTCTCATAAGCAAACAGCTCAGCTAACGGCCACTGTAGCAAAATCTTGTTTGAAATCTCATACAAACTTTGTACGTATTTACTCATTCCCATAGGCAGGCACATGGAGGGCTTTTCCTTTGTTTTTAAGCTCCCATAAACGGACAAATAGGGCTTGACTTTGAAAAATGCTTACAAACATCTGTAAACTATATCACAGCTGGGCCGGGTTGTTCAAAGCCCGATTAAGCTAACCTAGGGTTAGCGAGAATTTTGATTTCAGTCTTGTAATTTTTTGGTTGGTAATCTTTTTATATTGTTTGCCTTTTAGTTTTGACTGAGCTGTAGTAATCTCAAACTACACCAAACGTTAGAGGTGAAAAACATTTTTAAACAAGAAAAAATAATGCCTCAGTTAACATTTAATCCTGGGTTAACGTTAACCGGCTTTCGAACAACCCGGACCTGCTTTTTTATAAAGCTGATGTTAATGCTGGCTTCAATTATGATTTGTTCCTTAATTACTAAGAGCCATTCTTAGTACAGCAGCATACAGAGCTGTAAACGCAGTCCACTGCGGTGTAAATGCCGTATGCCATTATCGCGGTATTGCACAAGGCAATAAAACAACAAAAAATAATTCAATTGGTGGTATTTTTACATTCCCAATGTTTATTGTAGGCTGGACAAGGTTTAGTAGGCGGCCATCTTTCCCTAAAAGCTCCAGTTACGGACAGCTCTTTCGCGTCCCGTGGGTGTCCGCTTTCGAGAACTTCTACTGTATTTGTGACTGCATCGCAAGTTCTTCCGGCATTTACCAGGAACTACGCCATTTCAGAGTTATCTTGCCCCTCTGTTTCAAAACAAATCTTCGAGCAAAAACATATCATACGAAAATGAGCCTGTAGAAGGACGAAATTTCATATTCATAAATGTTTCGCACGAAGACTGGTTTTGCCACAGAAGCACAAGGCAACCTGGAAACGGCCTTTTGAACGGGGTTATTATTAGCACGCCCCAGAATCAATGAGTTGTAACGATAACTGCAGAGATTATCAATCATGGACGAACGAATTTCAACCTCTGAAAGTTAGTAAAGAAACCAAACTTAAAGCGTGCGAAATCATAAGGAGTTACTTTTGTTTCTTGCCATCACACATACTTTAGATACACAGTGACCTGAGACCTTCGGCTTGTCCACACTGCGAGAAATTTCACTCTAAAAACGTATCAAATGTTTTACGTTCACACTACACCAGAGGAATTTTAAAAAAGCAGCAATCGCCGGTCATTTTGAATTTGTGTTTTAAGGGCGTTTTCGGAAAGCTCCGTTTTCATGACTGATTAGTGTGGACGGCATGCCTAACCACAAAAATAAAGCTCCGTTTGCGTGACGACTTAGTGTGGACGGTAGACCTAACCGTAGAAATAAAGCTGCGTTTTCGTGACGGATTAGTGTGGACGGAAGGCGTAACAGACAAAATAGACAATAGGCGGAAATTGTAATTGTAATTGCACGAATTGGACACTCCCCTTGGGGCTTTTCAGGACCAATTTTACAATGTTTCCTCAGGCTATTTGGTGAGATCGGACGTCAGCTTATATAAGGCGCCTCAGGCTGCCGCTATCAGTCCATTATTGATCTCAACCGCCCGACCCATACATGTAGAGATAGACCACGACACCGGGAACTACGTCCCCTACTCTTTTCGACAGGTGCGTGGGTTCTTTAACGTCCCCTGCTAACCATGAAACACTGAAGATGCAGGAGACGGGGCCTACGGTTTATAGTCGTTATCCGAGAAGACTTGAATGTCTAACCATTTGAAGATATAATTACAAAGGCAGCACATTCTCCTCAGTTATTTTAAGACCCTGAGTGTTGGTCCGATCTAGGGCTCGAACCCTCGACCTCCCGCACAGCAGACTGCCATTGTTACTGAACGAACGTAAAGCGTAACCCACACAAGAAATTAATAAATCAACACCTCTTAAAAAAACAAGTGTGTTTAATGTGACTTAGAACAGAAATAACCAGACTGGCAAGGAACTACGTGAAATGAAAGTATCTTTGTAAAAATGGAAACAACAATGATCATCTATTGTAAAATGGAACTATCTGTACACATCTCTGTACAGGTTTAGGCAAGAAGGATGGAAGATCGACAACTTGTTCCAGTGATTTACACATTCATTTTAAAAATCTTTTAAACTGGACATGGTTTCAGTACAGACTAAGCTATCCCATAATACTTTGCAAGCCAAAATAGGCCATTTTACAGTTGCTTTTCTCATCTGAATGCAAACTTTTAAGCATAGTACGACGTGATTTACGCAACAAAAATAATGAAGTATGTATCGAAACAAGCTCACCTCAAGCCTCGCTGTCATTTAAAGGCCAGGCAATTGAGCGGACAACTGCGAAATGGTCTATCATAGCAAAGTTTTTTTTCTTTATCTAAAACGCACTGAAAGCGTAAGCTCAAAATCCCAATCACCGATCAGTTATCTAAAGTTCTCACAAGCATTGTCACCATGTAAAATATGGCGAGAATGTCTTAAATACAAGATATTTTAACTACCAAATACCGACAATTCCTTGAAACACTGGTACAATCTGAGAAAGACGATAGTTCTGTGCAAGAGTTTCAATGATTAACTATGAAATTGTTCATCTCCAGATTATAAACACTATGTTTATTCAGTTGCACTGGTAGTATCTTTGTTTTGAACAGTAAGTAAAAAATCGCCAAAAAAACATTCCACAATTCACTGAAAGAATGCAAATAGAGGAGAGAAGAGACCACGATGTGGCGGTTAGCCACACATTGAATGTTGATTTCCTAACAGACGATTTTTTTACATGAAAGAACAAGTTTTGAAAATCTAAATATTCGGCTTAACCAACACTGAACTCATCTTCTTGAAAGAGCGCCTTAAAACAATCCTACTGATTTTAATTCTTTAGTATAAATCTACTAGCGTTCTATCACGAATGCCGTTCTCTGATCGGCTACGCTACTCACCATCTATTCTGTGATAGACAGTGAGTGGCGTAGCAGTGTGCCCTTGTTGACAAAATGACGGTGGCATCATTGCGTCTTCGAAGTGTCTCTGTAGAGGATTTTAGATAAAGTTTTGAACGACTATTAGATTTATACTAAAACGATTAGATTATTCGCTCTCGATTTCTATGCGTGATAGTTGACAAGGGCGCACAGTAATCTCGACCTCGTTACCTAATTGTTAAATAGAATCGAATAAATGGCTCAGCCAAGGTTTCGATTCTTATACGGTTGCTGCAAGGTGTAATATTAGAGGACTTCAGATTTTTGTACGAATATGACTTTTCAATTTTAGTTTGCAGGCTTCACATTATCACGTCACATACTCATCTAATCCTTCGAGTCATCCTCTCTGCCTAAAATCACTGAACATAAAGAGCGAGGGTTCTGGAAACGTCACTAGTTTGAAATTAATTCGAAAATCGTACTCGTACTCAATCTCGTACTCGCAGTCCAATCCAAAGGTCTCTTATCACAAACGACTCTCGAGCCTGTTTCTACACTGAATTAAGCCAAATGAAGGTCTAATATATACCTAGATGTAGTTGTGGTTGGTCTGTTCTTGAAAATTACAAAATTGATAAATTGATAAAAATTGCTAGACTAAATGTTCTTAATTTTCAGTTCCATAAAATGTCAACACCCATTTTAACAACACTCCTGAACAGCCATTGCCCAAACATGGGATCTCGGGATTTTCGTAGCCCGCGTTCACTTGATGCTTTGGGCTTGGCAATCTTTTACTCTAACATCCGCAAGGACCAATACCCAAAAACACCTGGGCGAACGAGCATGATATTCCAGTGAAGCCGCAAAATGCTAGTAGCACGGAAGGAGTGTCTCCTTTCCCTCGTTTCTCGACGCACGCGCTATTTGACGTTTGGTCGCTCCCCCCTCGAATATTGTGTTCGTTCGCTTGGTTTTCGCGGTCTTCCCCGCGGGTTTTAAAGCAAAAGAGAGACTGCGAGCAGTGTACTGTTTCCCGCGCTTGGTACCGTGGGCGTTTTTTCTGTGCTTCTCACTGGATGCGTTCTCTTGGTACGTGCCTGCCACTATACTCTTTCCCGCGTTCGACGTCATGGTTCAGGTTTACCTTGAAGTTTTGATTGAATCGTTTGGCTGTTTCCGTTTGTCGTGATTAGTTGAAGTGATTATTGTGGCTTTAAGACATATATCATTTCTGGTTACGTTTGATACCGTAGTTTTCCTTCACCAGAACGCCCATGTTGACTTTCCATATCCCCCTGGAGTCAGACGAGATGAGGTGCGGCACCAGAACAGATCGGAAATGAGCGAACAGAGCGTGATAGACGATCTTTATAATCTCACAGAAAGCGACGTGGCCAGCACCACGGAATACGTGTACGATCGCAGCCGAATCTCGTATCCACAAAATTCTGGAAGCAGAGATATTTCCGGTAATGATCAGGATTTCGGAGATCCCGGTTTTGATCTTAATCCCGAGGGATCTGCAAGTGGGGGAAATCCACGGGTTCTGCTGATATGGAAGCTTCCGTCGACGATGACATAGATGCCGAAGAGCGGGACAGTATTTCGGATCCCGCGGGATTGAGGGAGGCACCCTGGGACGGTGTACCCGACGACATGGGATATCTCGACGAAGACATCTCAAATGATAACGTAGACCTTAAAGACACTTTCGAAGAAAAACCATCTGTACCTAAGAAAACGAAATATAAAGCTGGAAAGAGGAAAACAAACAAACCAGTTGCAAAGAAAAGCGTTGTTGTAGACAATAATTCTAATACGATAAAGAAGAAAGTTCAAGTAGCAGCCGAGGAGACCGCTACCCAGCGTGTTCAAGTGAACGCGGGCTACGAAAATCCCGAGATCCCATGTTTGGGCAATGGCTGTTCAGGAGTGTTGTTAAAATGGGTGTTGACATTTTATGGAACTGAAAATTAAGAACATTTAGTCTAGCAATTTTTATCAATTTATCAATTTTGTAATTTTCAAGAACAGACCAACCACAACTACATCTAGGTATATATTAGACCTTCATTTGGCTTAATTCAGTGTAGAAACAGGCTCGAGAGTCGTTTGTGATAAGAGACCTTTGGATTGGACTGCGAGTACGAGATTGAGTACGAGTACGATTTTCGAATTAATTTCAAACTAGTGACGTTTCCAGAACCCTCGCTCTTTATGTTCAGTGATTTTAGGCAGAGAGGATGACTCGAAGGATTAGATGAGTATGTGACGTGATAATGTGAAGCCTGCAACTAAAATTGAAAAGTCATATTCGTACAAAAATCTGAAGTCCTCTAATATTACACCTTGCAGCAACCGTATAAGAATCGAAACCTTGGCTGAGCCATTTATTCGATTCTATTTAACAATTAGGTAACGAGGTCGAGATTACTGTGCGCCCTTGTCAACTATCACGCATAGAAATCGAGAGCGAATAATCTAATCGTTTTAGTATAAATCTAATAGTCGTTCAAAACTTTATCTAAATCCTCTACAGAGACACTTCGAAGACGCAATGATGCCACCGTCATTTTGTCAACAAGGGCACACTGCTACGCCACTCACTGTCTATCACAGAATAGATGGTGAGTAGCGTAGCCGATCAGAGAACGGCATTCGTGATAGAACGCTAGTAGATTTATACTAAAGAATTAAAATCAGTAGGATTGTTTTAAGGCGCTCTTTCAAGAAGATGAGTTCAGTGTTGGTTAAGCCGAATATTTAGATTTTCAAAACTTGTTCTTTCATGTAAAAAAATCGTCTGTTAGGAAATCAACATTCAATGTGTGGCTAACCGCCACATCGTGGTCTCTTCTCTCCTCTATTTGCATTCTTTCAGTGAATTGTGGAATGTTTTTTTGGCGATTTTTTACTTACTGTTCAAAACAAAGATACTACCAGTGCAACTGAATAAACATAGTGTTTATAATCTGGAGATGAACAATTTCATAGTTAATCATTGAAACTCTTGCACAGAACTATCGTCTTTCTCAGATTGTACCAGTGTTTCAAGGAATTGTCGGTATTTGGTAGTTAAAATATCTTGTATTTAAGACATTCTCGCCATATTTTACATGGTGACAATGCTTGTGAGAACTTTAGATAACTGATCGGTGATTGGGATTTTGAGCTTACGCTTTCAGTGCGTTTTAGATAAAGAAAAAAAAACTTTGCTATGATAGACCATTTCGCAGTTGTCCGCTCAATTGCCTGGCCTTTAAATGACAGCGAGGCTTGAGGTGAGCTTGTTTCGATACATACTTCATTATTTTTGTTGCGTAAATCACGTCGTACTATGCTTAAAAGTTTGCATTCAGATGAGAAAAGCAACTGTAAAATGGCCTATTTTGGCTTGCAAAGTATTATGGGATAGCTTAGTCTGTACTGAAACCATGTCCAGTTTAAAAGATTTTTAAAATGAATGTGTAAATCACTGGAACAAGTTGTCGATCTTCCATCCTTCTTGCCTAAACCTGTACAGAGATGTGTACAGATAGTTCCATTTTACAATAGATGATCATTGTTGTTTCCATTTTTACAAAGATACTTTCATTTCACGTAGTTCCTTGCCAGTCTGGTTATTTCTGTTCTAAGTCACATTAAACACACTTGTTTTTTTAAGAGGTGTTGATTTATTAATTTCTTGTGTGGGTTACGCTTTACGTTCGTTCAGTAACAATGGCAGTCTGCTGTGCGGGAGGTCGAGGGTTCGAGCCCTAGATCGGACCAACACTCAGGGTCTTAAAATAACTGAGGAGAATGTGCTGCCTTTGTAATTATATCTTCAAATGGTTAGACATTCAAGTCTTCTCGGATAACGACTATAAACCGTAGGCCCCGTCTCCTGCATCTTCAGTGTTTCATGGTTAGCAGGGGACGTTAAAGAACCCACGCACCTGTCGAAAAGAGTAGGGGACGTAGTTCCCGGTGTCGTGGTCTATCTCTACATGTATGGGTCGGGCGGTTGAGATCAATAATGGACTGATAGCGGCAGCCTGAGGCGCCTTATATAAGCTGACGTCCGATCTCACCAAATAGCCTGAGGAAACATTGTAAAATTGGTCCTGAAAAGCCCCAAGGGGAGTGTCCAATTCGTGCAATTACAATTACAATTTCCGCCTATTGTCTATTTTGTCTGTTACGCCTTCCGTCCACACTAATCCGTCACGAAAACGCAGCTTTATTTCTACGGTTAGGTCTACCGTCCACACTAAGTCGTCACGCAAACGGAGCTTTATTTTTGTGGTTAGGCATGCCGTCCACACTAATCAGTCATGAAAACGGAGCTTTCCGAAAACGCCCTTAAAACACAAATTCAAAATGACCGGCGATTGCTGCTTTTTTAAAATTCCTCTGGTGTAGTGTGAACGTAAAACATTTGATACGTTTTTAGAGTGAAATTTCTCGCAGTGTGGACAAGCCGAAGGTCTCAGGTCACTGTGTATCTAAAGTATGTGTGATGGCAAGAAACAAAGTAACTCCTTATGATTTCGCACGCTTTAAGTTTGGTTTCTTTACTAACTTTCAGAGGTTGAAATTCGTTCGTCCATGATTGATAATCTCTGCAGTTATCGTTACAACTCATTGATTCTGGGCGTGCTAATAATAACCCCGTTCAAAAGGCCGTTTCCAGGTTGCCTTGTGCTTCTGTGGCAAAACCAGTCTTCGTGCGAAACATTTATGAATATGAAATTTCGTCCTTCTACAGGCTCATTTTCGTATGATATGTTTTTGCTCGAAGATTTGTTTGAAACAGAGGGGCAAGATAACTCTGAAATGGCGTAGTTCCTGGTAAATGCCGGAAGAACTTGCGATGCAGTCACAAATACAGTAGAAGTTCTCGAAAGCGGACACCCACGGGACGCGAAAGAGCTGTCCGTAACTGGAGCTTTTAGGGAAAGATGGCCGCCTACTAAACCTTGTCCAGCCTACAATAAACATTGGGAATGTAAAAATACCACCAATTGAATTATTTTTTGTTGTTTTATTGCCTTGTGCAATACCGCGATAATGGCATACGGCATTTACACCGCAGTGGACTGCGTTTACAGCTCTGTATGCTGCTGTACTAAGAATGGCTCTTAGTAATTAAGGAACAAATCATAATTGAAGCCAGCATTAACATCAGCTTTATAAAAAAGCAGGTCCGGGTTGTTCGAAAGCCGGTTAACGTTAACCCAGGATTAAATGTTAACTGAGGCATTATTTTTTCTTGTTTAAAAATGTTTTTCACCTCTAACGTTTGGTGTAGTTTGAGATTACTACAGCTCAGTCAAAACTAAAAGGCAAACAATATAAAAAGATTACCAACCAAAAAATTACAAGACTGAAATCAAAATTCTCGCTAACCCTAGGTTAGCTTAATCGGGCTTTGAACAACCCGGCCCAGCTGTGATATAGTTTACAGATGTTTGTAAGCATTTTTCAAAGTCAAGCCCTATTTGTCCGTTTATGGGAGCTTAAAAACAAAGGAAAAGCCCTCCATGTGCCTGCCTATGGGAATGAGTAAATACGTACAAAGTTTGTATGAGATTTCAAACAAGATTTTGCTACAGTGGCCGTTAGCTGAGCTGTTTGCTTATGAGAGTGTCTGAACACTGTGTCCACTGTATCACGAGCATTTCAAGGTCGACCTCGCCCCAGGACCTGCTCAGCGGTGGTTTTAAAGAGGGCAGCTCGTCATCTTTTAATTTCGAAATATGATCATGTCAGCTAGTTGTTTCTCGCTCACCGAAAATCGCAGGTAAATTTCGTTTGCAACGGCTGCTGCAAGTAGCTGTAAGTAGCTTTCTCAGTTTTGAAGTGTAATACTTGGACTGCCTGTGTGTTTGCTGGTAGAGTTTCCCTTAAACGAGTATTGCTTTGTTGTCATCGCACTGAAAAAGTTGCTTTAATTTACTTGTAGGATGTTACGTGCCTGCAATTTAATGGAAGCTCCCCTTATATCTATATTTCAATCAGCGCCTAAAAAAATACTTTAGCAGATTGAACGATCCGCCATCTTAGTTATGTCTGAGCGCATTCTGTGGAGAAGCATTATAACTGAAAATCTCGGCATTGTTTGTATACTTTTATTAAAACGCCGTGTGCACAACAAGTTTGTTTACGAAAATACAAATATACATACAACCTTTATTTATACAGGATTAAAATTCAAAGCTAACAAGCTTGTGGGGTCGTGTACTAAATAAAAAGATAAAATGCTAAGAATAAGTAAAGCTACAATTAAAGGATAAAAGGCAAAATTTACGACCTCTCAAGAACGTTTTGACGAGATGAAGAGATCAGCGACCCGTTGTTATGTTGCTAGCATCTGCGAAGCAGGCTTGATTGGACATATGACGCAAAATGAAAGAGAATTACAAGAGGTAGCTTAATTGTATGCCTGCATGATTTGGAATCCACACATGAATCTATCCGTTAGTTGTCCTATTTTTTTAAAAAGCTCATGTCACTTGTCAAGGACTGTTAAACAATGAAACTGTTCACTGTAACCGCTTTTTATGACCTTGGAATGCTCGAAAATAGACTGATGAAAAAGTACTTTTTTCTTCGTCTTTCAGTGTATTTACAGTGATATAAAGAGGTGACCAACTCTTAACTGGATATGAGGTGTGTTCAAAATGTCATAAACCACACCTTCAAAGACTTGATCACCTTCAAAAACTTCCGTCACAGTTCACAAGTTGATCTATCCGTGCTTCGAATTCTACTCAGATTTACTCTATCACGTACGTTGTTTAGTGGCGCGTGGTTTTCTCGGTAAACGTACCGATGGGTGCTAGACTATGCCTACGGCTGTGAGGGATATTTTCGTGTGAGTAATTCCATGCATGGGCAAGGAAAGAGTTAGGTTCAACGAAGCGTTTGTTCGGAGACAACCCACAACCTGCTGTCCACCCTGAGTTACACCGCGCGTCAGACTGGTTAAGTAGCTGGGCCGTATTCATGAATTTATTCAACAAAATTGGCCTCGATTTCTATAACTATTTCCTTAGAAAGTAAAAAATGAAACCGGTGCGATGGCGTGTTTACATCACATTGATTTTTCTCGTGTCGGAGATCGCCGTCTTGTTGGGAAAGCCTGCCAAGAAGTCACGTAAAAGAGGCAAGCGAACGCTCGAGTCGACGCCTAAGCTAACGCGCAGAGAATGGGAACAGCTTCATAAGTTCGAAGATGCGCTTAAAAACGACAATGGAGAGCTTATGTTCACCAATTCCTGGGCTGTCCAACTTGACCCCGCCGAGATAAAAGTGGCGGACAGAATTGCTAAGAAACATGGATTTACAAACTACGGTCAGGTAAGATTGGGTTTTTTCTTTATTTTGTTCTGCGGGTGTTCTTAGCTTGAGTTTAAACGTCAATAATTCCGCCTGGTGGCCTGCGCTTTGAAGAGATGCATCCTTCGATCTATTGTTTTTTGATGTTAAAAAACCCTTGCGATTGGCCTTAACGGTAATTCACAGCACAGATGCAAACTTTGTGCTGTTTTTACAGAATTGTCGGCTTATTTTCTTGAAATCGTCACATTAAGTGCGCCATACTACAGGTAAATCAACAATTGGTTGTGTTTGTTTAGCACCAGTGATGTGAAGAGTTCTCCAGTTTGTTTCGACTTCTGTTTTTAAGTGCTATACTTCTCAAGCAAAGCCGTTCATAGAGCGGTACACAGAGACTCTAGCAATTCTTTGCTTACCATGAAAGTATAGCCGAACTTTTAAGCATAACATTCTATTCATCTTCAGATTCAAAATTGTTCACTGTGCTTTTCAAATAAATTCTGGATTGTTTTGGTGGGTCCAATAGGAAAAATAATTGATTGGTTTTATTGCTGTTTTGTTTAATTATCAATTTTCCGCCTGAAGCATTGAGAGAAACAAACTCTGATAAAAGCGAGGGCTAGGGCCAAGTCTCACCCGTTACACGGTAACTATGAACCAAGCTGCCGTGATCAGCAACCCACTACATAAAAAAGATCACATTTCTTCTAGTGATCGTACCGGTGCATGGGAGTATGATTGTGGCTTTTCACGACAAGTTTTGAAAATGTCACAAAATTGCAAGAGGTCTAAAGAGGCTTTAGGCGCGTGCAATTTGAAATAATTTCAAATTGTTAAGGGTAACGTAACCTCTTAATAACTCGAGGATTCACAAGATTAATACTTTGCGTTTACTCCCTGACTGAAAAATTATGAACGCCTTCAGTATGGCGCTTTTGTTGTTGTTGTTGTTTCACTGTGGTGACTTTTGAAGTCATTGTACACAACACATTTTTAACTGAAAAGCTCTTACCCTCGTTTGAGTCCACTTAAGACTCATCGAATAGTGCGTCCCTGGCTTAACAAAGAAAGGCATTACCTCTTATTTCGCCTTAGTTTGTAAATAAAAAATTGATCTACATTTTCACTAGCGTTTTATCACGAATGCCGTTCTCTTACTGGCTACACTACTCATCTGTTCTGTGATAGATAGCGAGCAGCCTAACAATCAGTGTGGTTGTTAACAAAATGGCGGTCACTGTTATGTCAGGTTTTAACTGCTCAAAGTTGTGATCTAAAATTGAAAACATTTGGCAGAGTTTTGGTATTGCCTCGGTAACAATCTCTAAAAACCATATCAACATTTTCCTCCTTCTTACAATTCAGCCGGTTTATAACTTGGTTGTGGTGTTCTATGAACATGGGAATGTAACGATTGTTTATAAAGGTTCGCACACGAGGGGACTAGTCCCTGCAACAAGTCGCGGGGACAAGTCCTATCGTGTGAAATAGCCAGTTTTGCTTCAAAATCTAGTCGCAGGGACCAAACTTTGGTCCATGCGATTAGTCCCACAAATT
>JAHPZR010028568.1:7500-17808 GCA_019787425.1 Platygyra sinensis
GAGGCTGATGTGAACGAACTTGGTTTCATCGTTGATAGACGCTTCTTTTAGACGACGAACATACTCAGATTTATCCATAACAACTACCCCAGAGCCTTTATCTGGTCTTGTTATGATGATATTCTCATTCTTTTTTAATTGACCGATCACTCTCAGCATTGATTTTGGAGGTGTTGGACCTTTCTGTTTAACACAATAAAGTTGAATTGTCTTGTCATAATTGAGGGCAATGGAAGCCAAAGTTGCAGCTGATCTGGGTCTCATTGGAAAGACGTTTTCCTCCTGCAGAAGTTGAGTATATATGATGCCAATTTTGGTCAAAAGTGATGACGTCAGAAGTGGAACAAAGGCCAAGGCTCGTCACAGGTGGTTGTGGATGGCACAGGAGTCAATGGGTTAAGAAATAAAGTAACTAGGTAATTCTTAAACTAGTTATTTTCATATTAACATATAAACTATGTGCTCTATATTTAGTCTTCTATTTGCAATGACCCAACCAATCATGTGACAGAAGACCCTTTAGAGCTAGATCAATTAGTTTAAGATCCATATCACACTCACGTGGTCTAGCTGGCACTCACTTGGTCTAGCTGGCTCTGGGTGAAAGTTTGACAAAGTTATACTTGCACTGAAGTTCACATCACGGGAGGATTGGAGTAGATTTGTCTTGTCACTGTCAGGATCACTCGTTGCCAATGGATTTCCAACAAAAGAGGCCTGGTTGTGATCAGCTACTATAGAAACATTTCTGACTGGCATGAATGCATCACTTTTGTTCACAGGCGATGAGTGTGACTTTTTAAAGTTAACAACAACGTCGATAATCGTCCCAACAAGGCAGAGGAACAGGATTAAACCACACAATATCCTGTGGAAATTGATAATAAAAACAATATCAGGGGTTTGATGTATTCCTTTGAAAGTTTCTTTCAATGAAACCCAAAGACAAGAAGCATACAAAATAAGGCATGCACTTAAATTAAATCAGCTAAATGAGACTAGCTTTTGCAAAACTAAATAAACACGTCTTAATATCACTACAGATGGAAAATGATATATCCTATTGCCCCTATTGTTAACAACTAATGCGTGGTCTAATTAACTTGAATGTAATCTGTGCAATGCAGATTATGTCAAGCACACAATTTGACATTAGCGAACACAGATGTTCAGCAATCGGCATCTAAAGGAATGTGGTCCACTGAAGTCTGCTTTAGAGGATACACAATTCAGATCAAAAAGTGCAGATCAAAATCTGCAAAAATCTGCTTTCAAAGTGCTACTCATTAAGGAGTTCAAACTTTTGTTAAACCCTCAAAAAGACTCTATTCACACAAAACGTTTTACATAACTGTGTGTGCTAATACCTGACTACATCATCAGTACATTTTTATTACACTAGTTTGTGTCTCTTAGGAATTCTTTTAATTTTATATCCCCACACAATTCATTCATCCCTGACTTGATAACGATGTTAAGTGAACATTGAAACACCATCAAAAACATTTAACTGTTTAAAGTTTTAGCCAGACGGTTTCAAGGTCAGTGTCAAAAGCTTTTTTTGTAAACCAAGGTTGCACGCCTCGGTCAACCTATTAGCTGGAGTATGCTGCCATGTTGCACAACTCCATTGTCATCATTATTGTCCCGGACATTATCATACATATGCACCCAAGAGCAAAACTGCAAGCCAAGATGACCATGAGAAAATTCATTCATGGGTTCCTAGAGGAATGGTGCTCCACTTGGCGGACCTTTGGGCCACCGGAGTTCCTCTAGCCTACAAGCAGGCTCTTTGTGGGAAAGAAAGTATGAAAAGAGAAAGAGCAGAAGAGCCTGCACCCAAGAAACCCTCAGCTGGTGATGAGATGCAGAGCGAGTTGTCAAAAGTCAGTCAATCAGTGCTCATTGGATACAGATGCAAACATTGCTCACCCAATCTTAGGCTCGATTTCCGCCGCTCTCTCGTGTCTGGTCTACCCTCCCCGTGTTCGGGGGAGGAGCGCGGGCTCATTTCCCGAACAGCGGCTGGAAATCGAGCCTAACCCAATCTTATGAATGTTGTGCCGCGTAGCACTGGGAACACAAATAGTGGAACCAGAGAATTAACTCTGAAGTGTAAATTATAGTGCTACTTAAACCCATGAATAACCCACTGGGCGTTAGCCCTAGTAAAGGGAAACAGGGAACCACACGAGGCAAAGAAAAAATCTTTTGACCTCGGTGGGAATCGAACCCACGACCTCCGGAATAGATCTACCGTTACTCTGCCGACTGAGCTACAAGGTCGCACAGAGAAAGTCGGGGACGATTTTAGATGGTGAATCGCGGCGAAGAGAAAGTAAGGGTACATATGAATGTTGTGCCGCGTAGCACTGGGAACACAAATAGTGGGACCAGAGAATTAACTCTGAAGTGTAAATTATAGTGCTATGAATATGAATAACCCACTGGGCGTTAGCCCTAGTAAAGGGAAACAGGGAACCACACGAGGCAAAGAAAAAATCTTTTGACCTCGGTGGGAATCGATTCCCACCGAGGTCAAAAGATTTTTTCTTTGCCTCGTGTGGTTCCCTGCCTCGTGGTTCTTTGCCTCGTGTTGTTCCCTGTTGGTGGGAATCGATTCCCACCGAGGTCAAAAGATTTTTTCTTTGCCTCGTGTGGTTCCCTGTTTCCCTTTACTAGGGCTAACGCCCAGTGGGTTATTCATGGGTTTAAGTAGCACTATAATTTACACTTCAGAGTTAATTCTCTGGTTCCACTATTTGTCTAACCCAATCTTAGCCTCCCACGCAGACGTTCTTAGGCTTGTCACGCGTTCCTCCCCACGAACGTCTGCTCAACAGACCGGCCACATCCGTTCGTTGGCGGTTAGCCAATCATAGCTTCTCTTCCTATCCATGGAAAGCTGGACTTTGACTGACTTTGACCCAACGATTCAACAGGAGAAATTTGTGCCGCAAAATGTTCAACATTCTCACTTACGTACACTTGCACCAGCAACTGCAGACGTATTATTTTAGAAGTACCGGCAACTGATAAGATCCACATTGAGGACCGGTACGGTCTAGCCCCCTACGCACATGTTCTTAGGCTTGTCACGCGTTCCTCCCCACAAACTTCTGCTCAACGGACAGGCCACTTCCGTTCACTGGCGGTTAGCCTTTGTTTCAAAAGAACCAATCCGCTGTTCTGTTAATGTTGACATCTCTGTTGCTTGCCAGGCTGTTTGTCATGTGCTTATGCATTGTTTAGGCTCATTTATATTGCACGATATTTGCTTTCGAGGGGCAAAATGTGGAAAATAAGAATTTTTCCGTGAAATGTTGCTTACCTGCATTTAATACTGTGGCGCTGGGCCCGGTTGTTTCATTAGAACTATTTGCAAGTAGGCGTATGTTTCTTCTTATCACGCATATCATATTTACCCACGTCCGGTTTTTACTTCGGAGACGTCGTAACTTTACTTTGAGAAAGCTACACGTTTCTGTAGAGAGCTTCTTATGTTTCTTTCATCAATTTGGTTGAGCTTATGTTTCTGGAGTTCGATGAATAGGTTTATTGCTCCATTTGTCCCTTCTGGCATCACATAATTAAAATGTAGCTGTTTACGTGCGAATCAGTTGACTGCTTTGCGTGTTGTATATCTCATTGTTTGACTTAGTTCAGGCAAGACTGTACCTAGCCTCCCACGCCGACGTTCTTAGGCTTGTCACGTGTGCATAGGAGGCTAAACCAATCTGTGCAATGTTCAAGGATACCAGGCTTGTGATGGCTAATTCAAAAGAACATATGTAAAGAGAGAAAATCTAGGGCAGAAAATTGGGGTTTTGGATGGTTCATGCCCAGGTAGAGAACAGACATAATTAATATCACATATCACAACTGCTCTATAATGGCTAGCCAACAACATTAAACACAACATTCGTTTTCAGCAGCAATAACAATGAATTGCAAAATTAGAGTCTTGTGTAACACGGCAAGAACATTGTTTCTTTCTAGCTAGCAGGGCCTCAAGCTACCACATTGCTGTATGCTACCTTCAAGATCAATGGAAATAAAACTATTGTGAGACTGTGGCACAAGCATGAAACACTATCTCCCCTGGCCATCATTCTGCCTTTTAAAACAAAAGCTGATCAGAACTGGACAACGTCAGCATGCCAACATATTAATCTCAGCCAATCAGTATTTTGCATCCAAACTCCATTACATGTATAACCTTTCATCAAACATTTCACAAAACGTTTGAGTGCAATGAGTCGGACATTGAGTTATTCAGAGAGATTGTACTTACAAAGTCACGATTACTCCTGCTGTGTATTCTGACTTCTTGTTACAGAAAACAGGTTTAGTGTGGAAATCGTCTTCAATACTGACTGGTTCTGGGATTAACCTGATCAGTGTTTGATTTTTATTCAGTCCTGATGGAGATAGATGTATTGGGTCAGACATAATGCAGTTATTTAACAAAATGTTAGCTCAGGATACTTTAAGTTTAAATGAATAGAAGGGACAACATGATGAAAAGAAGAAATTAAAGGATGTATATTAGCAGGTGAAATGTCACAAATGATAAAAACAAAAAGAAACGCATGAAAAGAAAAGCCAAACACTTTTCAACTGTCTGAGAGGATCCATTTTTGAGGGGGATGTAAGGGGGAGGGAGGTACAAAAACTGCAAAATCACGTGGAAGAAAGTAAAAACCTGCTGAAACCGCATCAAAATGTACCAAAAGGCTGCAAGATTTTTTGTTAAAGTTTGCAAAGATGCTAGGTCTCAAGCTCAAATGTTATGAACATGAGCTTGGAACACCCATTTTTTCATGGCAAGTTGACTGAATGAATGTATTTAGTATAGCTAGCTCCAGCATGCCTTTGAGAGTGGGGTGAATAAATGTGGCATCCATTTCTAGTGTCATGGTGCTTTCTCATTGTTCAACATAATGTCAGAGGTGGGATACCAGTCAATTTCATTAACACGTTTCTCAGAGTTCAGAAATCAAAATAAAAGTGGTGATGACATCCTTGTCAGGACAGGGAGTCAAGGTGGTCATGCTTCTGAGGTTTTCAACCATGGGAGATCCACAAAGAAATTTTAAAAAGGTCATCCAGATGTTCAAAGGTGGGTTCAAGCTCAATGGATGGTATAAAAGCAAGCCTCCTGCCAAAGCAACAGAAGGAGGAGCAGACACCATGCCCGTTGAGCTAAAGAGGCTGGCAAAAGGCAAAACTTTGGCAGCTTTCCGTTCCACCATGGCTGGTAACAAAGAATTTGATAACCTTGTGCGCAGTTTTGAACTATAACAAGAGGAAGCAAAGGAACCATTAAAGCATTATACTCAAAGACTTGCATGAACACTTAATGGCAAGTGAAGGAGTTCTAACGGAAAGGACAAAGTTCACCCAGATGAAACAGGAAGACCAAGACTCTGTCACAGCATGGGAAGGACGAATTAAGTAACAAGGTGGGAGGCTAGAGTATGATCATGATAAATGTGAGGACCAGTTACTCAGAAATATATTTATATCAGGAATCAACAATAACAGACTGATGTCAAAACTACTAGATATATGTAAGGACCACAGAGATAAAACAACAATGGACATAGTCTCATTCAAGAAAACATTACAGGTCGCTGGGAACTTTGATGAATATGAGAAGGCTATAGCAATTATGCTGCAAGCTAAAAGTTCCCATAGAACAACGAAACTACACGGGCACAAAGACACCGCCAAAGTCAGAGCAAAAATGGGGTCAAGATCATTCTTAACCACCAACGCAAGACTGACACCTGTCATTATCGTGTAGGTCATGCACACTCTTGCTCTGTATGCCCAGCTTCAAACAAGCAATGCTCTGAGAAGGGCTGTGAGAGAATCAAACACTTTGCCCATGCACCCCTTTAGCCTGAGGAGCATCCCTCTGAATCTGAGGACACGGAACCCCAGGCACACCATCTTGATGCAAGTTTAGGGGAAGAGAATGAAACTGACCTGTTTGAGGTGGATATCAAACCAGGAAAGTGGTTCACACAGCTCCAACCATGGTCAAAGCAATTTCAAGAATGCCCAAACTTGTAGACCCAACTGATGTTTAGTGTTCTTGGGTATGCTGTATTTCCTTGCAAGGTTCTAAATTGACTGATGTGGTCAAGCCTTTAAGAGAATTCGCCCACAAGGGGGTCCCCTTCCAGTGGACTGACTGACATGACAAAGCTCTTGTTGAGTCTAAGAAACTCATTGCTCAGGCCGCTGTTTTGTGTTATTGCAATCCTCAATTGCCCGTAACCCTTCAGGGAGGTTTGTCTGGTGTTGGCATTGATGGAGTGCTCTTGCAGAATGATCAGCCTGTGGCATGTTACTCCAACACTGTAACAGCAACTAAACAGCCGTATACAGTGACCAAAAAGGAATATCTTGCTATATTTTTGGCATTTGAGAAATGGGACAGCCTACTTTATGAAAAGAGTACAACTAAATCATCAGCCTCTCAAGAGTATCTTCAAGAAACCTCAACAAAGAACCATGGTGACTATAAGCCATGAGACTCCAATGATGGTCAATTGTACTGAAGTATCAGAAAGGAGAACAAATCATAGCCATCACATTGACCAGAGCTCCTCTCTCACAGCTTTCCACAGCAAATCTTTCCAGAGAACAGATATTTCAAGTGGCGTTAGAAGCGGTACCTTTGGACATTTCTGGGATCTCCAAGGTTACACAAAAAACTTGGAGGAACAAACTGCTATAGATCCAGCACTGTGAAAGCTTTCACATTTCGTAATGTCTGGCTGGCCAACTGGCCAATTAGGGTATGCATCCATTGGTGCCACCCTAGTGCGCTTTCAAAGATGAACTCTCTATGGCAGATTGCATGGTGTATAAGGGCCAGAAAGCAGTTTTTCCAAGCTCAATGAGACCTGGTATTCTAGAGAAAAACCACAGAACAGATTTTGGAATAGGCTCCTGCATATGAAGAAGCAAGATGTCCCTCTTCTGGCCAGGCAAGAGTTCAGATATCAAGAATAACTGCCCTTCCTGCCTCCTGTGTGCTCAGTATGCTAGTCAGGTCCCAAAAGAACCCATGATCAGCCATAATCCAGACCACCCATGGACCATGGTTAGCCAAGATATCCTCATGTAAGAAGAAAGTGGCATCTGGTCACAACATGCCATTACTGACGTTGATTGGATCGAAATCAAAGCACTGCCCAACACACTCACTATAACAGTAGCACACTTCACCAAAGAGGACTTTCCCCGGTTTGGGATGGTCCACAGTTTATCAGTACTGAGTACAAGCAGTTTACCTCTGAACATGGTTTTTGACATGTAACGTAATTCCCATACTGGCCACAAGGAAATGGCAAGGCTAAAAGAACAAAGATATTCATTTAGTGCTCCTGGACTACAGAAATACCCCTCAACAGGGACAGGGACACTTGTCAGCTCAAATGCTTATATCCTGACTCACCAGAGGGAGACCTCTCATGACACCTCAGCTTCTTCAGCCTGAACTGGCACATCCTGTCACAGTCACAACTGAAATTGAGGAACATCCACCAAGAGCAAAAAAATATTATGACAGAAATCTGGGTGGAAAGGCACAGGAAGAAATTCAGCCTGGCCAGTGGGTATACGCCAAACGTAATCCTAAGCACAAGCATTCTGTCAGGTGTCATGAATTTGCTAAGAGTGTGTTCTAATCCAGGTCATACAATACTGTCGGTCCTAATAACAAAGATGTGCAGAACTAGAACACAGATCAGGTTTCCTGCAGCAACACCACCTGATGCAAATACCTATATTTCCCATCAACCAAGTGACAGGACACAGTATTTAGACCCCTGAGAGGATGTCTAACCATTTCGACCACCACTGCCTATGGTGAAGGTGCCGATGACTTGTATTCAGAAGTGGAACTTGCCATCCTCACAACAGGTCAGCACAGACCCTCATCAGATACATAGCCCAGTACAAGACATCCAGAATACACGTAACAATTTGCGGTTGTGCAGTAACATACAACCACAACAAAGGGCATCTTATGTATGGGGAACACCTCAGTTCATAGAAAGATCAATCAACAGTGAAGCAGAGTGCCGTAGAACACCAGCCAGCGAAGTGAGGACTTGCTCTGGCAGAGTGGTAAAATAACTACCCCGTCTGGATCTGCAAGAGATTTTTTGGTCTCTAGAACATTCCCTAAAGTGACAGTGAGAAAAGTTCCATTTAAATTGCACCAGCACTTAGCAATATCGGTTATGACAAATCTGTTAACACTGCATTCCTTTTTTTACTGTGGTGTTTATATTATAATATCATTTTTTGCAGCTAAAAGGGGATGTTATGTTGTACATTTGTTATAGCTTCCCAGCATGCCTTGAGGGGTGAATAAAAACATGATGTCCATTTCTAGTTTTGTAGTGTTTTTTTGTTCTTCAACAGAATGAGCATTACATTTCATTTGTTATCTCTCCAAGAAGAATTTTAACAACTCAAAGACACAGTAGTCAGCCCAATGGATTTTTCAGTACAACAGACATGAAATGTAACTGTTAAACTCTAATGAAACAAGTTCTTGCTCCCACCAGAAATATCAGTGAGCTTCCAATCTCTCCTTGAAATTATTTGCATGCACCTTATGTCATCAGTCAAATTTTTACATGATTCAAAAATTAGAAGCCAAAATACTAGAAAATGCCAAAAAAGTGGAATACCAGTAATCAATTTTTTATTTGATGGTTTAACATATAATATGCATGTACATTTTGCTTACATTTGCTTTTTACTTTCCTTACCTATTTATACTAATGCATGCAACTTGCAAAATATCCACAGGCATTTTATATCTAACAACTGGATAACGCGTACTGACAGTCGAAATGAACAGCTATTTTCCTCTGTCCCTAGGAGGTCTGTTGTAGAGAGGTTGCAGTTATGGAGAGATAGGGGCATAACATGACACCTGTTCTTTTTGGGGTTGCAACATTTATACCTTTAAAAATGCTTATTATAGCTTATACATACATAACAATCAAAGTGTGTCAAGAAAACGAAGACAAAAATTTAGTAGAAACAGAGAACACCAACATGTAGTATGGATCACATTTAGTGACCTTTTCCAACAAAAATTGTGGTTTTGTATTCACTGTTGATTGGTAACTGATTAGCTGGCACTTGTTGAGAGGTTATTTTGGAAGTTGGGACATGTTTTAGTGGACATTGCTGTTGTAGGGAGGGGACCAATTTAAAGTCTGCATATGAGCCAAGTGGCCCATCAGGCCAGAGCTTTTCCTGGTTTAAATAGCATGAAGCGACTAGGAGTATTTCTACTGCACCTGGATGGGATGCTAGTCCATCGCAGGGTTACCCCCAGCATTAAATTTGCTGGTACCTATTTAAAGACCTGGGTGGAGAAAGGCACTGTGAGAGTAAAGTGTCTTTCCCAAGAACACAACACAATGTCCCCGGCCAGGGATTGAACCTGAACCGCTCAATCTGGAGACGAGCGCACTAACCATGAGGTCACCAGGCCTCCCACAAAGGGGCGCATTGAACAGAGGTTAAAATACATGTAAGACAGAATGCATGGACTTTCTGCCAGGACTAACAGAGTGGCCGTTATTCAGAGTTAGTGGGGGTTCGACTGTATGTGTTGTACGGCTGGCTTTGTGAGCAAGCAAGAAGAGCTAAATCTTGTCTTGTTATGGGAAACCTGAGCAAGCAGGATAGGGCTATCTTGGATGTTTGGGATTACAAAGTTCTGTGTTTAATAATATATCCTTTACTGACCAAGGTTATTCGATCAACTAATCGCTAGATCTAATGGTACATAAACAAGCAAAAAAAGGAACTTAGCCAAGTTATCTTGACTGATCTAGCTTGGTTCATATTTTAGCTACCCCAAAAGAGTGATCTCCAAAAATTGAGACCATCTGAAAACAGTCATGGAAAAGATTGCTAAAATGATCCTAAATTACCCAGGGTTACTGCTATAGTCAGACCTTCATGGTAGTACTGTTGATATAACTGTACCTGAAAAGACATCTTGTAGAGCTTTAGTTACATCTTCTTCACTGCATTGTTTAGGTGCACATATCCCCCAAAGAATGGGAGATTCCTGAAAAGCAAAGAAAAAACAATCCGAAGATTAAGTTCAATTTGAAAAGGAAATTTTTGACAGTTACAGTACTTCCAAACCTGGGAACGGCTGAGGTTAGCTACCTTCTTAGAGAAAGTAAAGATACATAGTGACACTGAAACACACGCTTATTTTGCAGGAGAGCACACAAGTACACTACT
>JAHPZR010028570.1:0-17038 GCA_019787425.1 Platygyra sinensis
GCATACTACGATTATTGTTCCTTGGCTACGCAGCTTTACCCGCAGCTGTGGGCTTCGTTATTGCAAATATTTGTCCATTGTGTTAACGAGAAAAGCAATCCGCCAAAAGAGATTCTTGTTCCACTTACTGTGGAAACATTCTTTAATGTGAAGGCTTGTAGGTAAATCGAAATTCGGTCAGTGTAAAACGCAGACCGAGCACTGTAGACGTAGGGTAAGGTATACGTAACTGACTCGTCTTTTAGTCGAGAGCTACAGTAAACAGGCTAACTGTAGAATATATTCAGGCTAACCCTGGGGTGGATACAATGAAGGGGTTTTGAGAGGCGGTCTCCCCTGGAAAATTTTTGACATTGTGGTCCTTGGAAATAAGATTTCTGTCTTTCTGAGGCCAAGTTAGTATGTTATTTTTTTTTAATTTAGGGAGTTCAAATGAACCAGCCAAACCCCCTAGATCCTTCCCAGCTAATCCGAGTGATATTCAGTCTAACCCTAGAGCTATTCAGGCTAATCAGGGCGCAGACTCTCACTTCCTGTAGCCTTAATAAGGTTGGTCTGTTTACTGCTAGCATACAGTAGCACTTCAGTTGGCATTTTACCCTCAGTCTGCATTATAACATCTGGACTGCATCCAAAGTCTGCATCTTACACTGACCACATTGGAAAATATGCTTTTTTGCAAAATGCACCATTGTGAGAAAACACATGAAAACTGCACCATCCCTCCTCTCCAAATAGTAAGTTAAGTCTTGTTCCAAGCAAATACTGTATGTCATCTGTCCTAGATACTTTCAAGGAGGTTCACTAGCCTACAGTGCAGCAAAATTCTACCTTTTTCATATATTTGTGTTCCGGATAAAATCCATTCCGTTGCAGAACCTGCCACTTAATATTTTTTTACTCCTCCCGACTTCCAACCATCCTAAGGGGTCACCACCTTATTGTGGAGGAATGGTTTTTGTACCCACGACACTATGAGCTATGTCAGCTGGAGTCTTGTACTTCTGTTAGGTTGAAGGTTAGGAACCAGACAAATTGTGATTACCTGGCCCTCCAGATTGGGTGCTTGACTGAGGCTTGATAACCCACTTCTGTAATAAAAAGGGCTATAGCAGATACAGAAGACATTCAAATCTCTATCAACAAATGTCTTTCTCCAAACACCCCACTGAAACTGCCAGTTCACTTTCATACTTTCCTTTTTAAAATTTAAGTTTCGAATTCCTGGCCCCCCCCCTCTCCCCTCCTCAGAATTTCTGACAGCACAATTCACTTTTTCGTAAATTATTCAGACCAGACAATGATGTCTCAGCAAAATGTTTATCTGATTGAAATACAGTTTAGAGATATGCAATTCCAAAGTAACTACCAGTAAAAGCTATAGTTAACTTAACCTCTCCCATACCCAAACAAAAAGACTGAATTCTCTATCATCAGCATTCTCATCTTTATTTAAAAACACAGTTAATACATCAGGCATTAACAATTTAATATAGAAGCCACAACTTATTATGAAAGACTACGTATACAGACTATCTACACAGTTACAGTCAAACCAAGTGAAGCATACCCCTCAAGGTTACATTAATGAATTAATTACTTGAATATTGCACTGAATTGATTTTTTGAACATTAAACCCATCAGCCGTATTTTAAAAACCTATGTAAAATTTTTCACAACCTACTGGTAGAAAAAAATGGAAATTACATGCCAAGTTACAATATTCTGTAAATAATTGCACACACTTCATGCCACTTGCACATTTTCCATGCATGAGAAATTGAGAGATCAATTAAATTAACTTTTAACAAGTCCTTTTCAACTGTTGTTGAGATCATTTAGTGTGTATATACTAAGAGGTTGTTAATGTCAGGGAATCACAGCCAATATTCACCTCGATTTCAAAGAATAATTATGAAATATCGCATAAACTTCCACACCAAAATATTATGATCTGGGGTGGGGTACTCCCTAAAATGGCCTATATGGGGAGGCTCTGCCTGAAAGGGGTACCTTTTTCAGGATTTAGGTATATAAAAGGGCAGGGAAATTGGTCATTTAGGTATTAAAAAGGGCCTTCAATCAAAATATTTCGAATAGATGCACCTTATGGCTGTATCAGTTTATTTAATAAGCACAACATGAAAATGACAATTCTCAGCAATTTATTTATAAGACCGAGTTGCACATGGCTATGTGAAAGGGGTACCTTTTCATAACTTTTCTGGCAAAATGGTATATAAAAGGGTAAGGGACTGGACCTCAGGGCGGAGCCTCCCGCATTAAACTTTGTTAAGTACCCCCTCCCCCTGAGATTATGATGTACTTGTAAATTTTTAAGAAGTCAAATCCCAACCAAGTTGTGTACCAAACTATAGGTCATGTGAGACTAGTCAGCCAATACCTTGTTCTCATTAACATGGATGTCAAATACTGAAGATGTACACTGTAAACCAAGGCTACATGACTTGGCAGTATAATTTTTCTGTCTTCAAACATTTTCTTTTATTTATCACTGGGAAATCCTGAAATACTTGTTCCATACATTCTGTACCCTAATTAGGTAAATATTATTTAATCTGTCTGATTTGAAATTTTTTTATGAAATGGGACATATCATTTAGTATCCTCTCCAAAGAAGATGGCACTCATTTCATCCATGAAAAAAAACTTCTTCAAGTTGATGTAAATGGTCACGTCACAATGTCTCCAGCGAGAGAACCAAGTCGTTAAAAGAAAGGAGGAGAGTTTTCAGGTCTAAGTGTGTAAAAATAGAGGAATTAAAAATATTAAATTATATTAAGCTTTACTTTGGCTTCACGCTTTGAATACTTATTACATTGCAAGAAGAATTGTTATTAACTTAGTATCTTCCTTGTTTATACACTATACAATACTGTGTAGAGCACTGAACACTATACAACTTCTTTCAACCGCATACCATCTGAAGGAGACCCCCAATCTCCTAGTGAATACCTCAGTCATTTTGCTAGGTTTATAATTTGGAAGTTTTTCATCAGACTGTAATTAAACCTCAAAAACATCTGTTTTCAGGTCCACAAAAAACCACAAGATAAGTTAGAGACTCTTTCAAAACCATGCAATTAGTCCATTTCAACACCTAACAACAAAAAACCTGGTGTGCATTTGTCATATCAGATTCTTGTACCACTGAAATGTTTAAATTTAGACAACAAGGCTTTTGCAAAAATTTATCGGCCTAATGTTTGACACAGGTTGCCCTATACAGCAAAAAGAGTCATTGTACTTTTGCAAGGCAAAATCTCGCTGGCCAACCTTTACATTTGCTTGAAGTGACTGATATGTAGGCAGCACTTCGAAGTGAGACGTGTATTCAGGGATTGTCAGAAACTCTCAGAAACTGAAAAAGACTGTATTGCACTTGTACTGTACTTGCATTGTTAGAAATGCACTTGAACAGTTTTTACAGTCATCCTGTTGTTGCCTTTGTAAGATTAAAAGTTAGAATGCTAATCTTGGTTCAACAAGGATTGATTGGCTTTCATAATCATTTTGTGAATGCAAAGAATGCCTTATCGTGTTTAAGGATCAGTTCTGGGATACATGTATGATGCGTGTGATATGCCAATTATGGACAATGATGTGGTATTGCGGAAGGTTTGCTGCAATTCTCAGAGCCAAGACATTAATTCTCATGCCAAAATTGAAACAAGTTGTTACAAAATGTGGAATGAAGTGATGTTGTAGTTGACACAAATGATGGGCTACAATGTGTATATTCTATTATTTATAAGGCAAATGAATGATGTGGAGGAAAACCTAAACCATATACAATTTTTGATGTCCCTGATTCGACAGTCATTTTGTGCAAATTACAGCATGCATGAAATGGACACGCACTCCTACAAAACGTAACACTCTAAACGTAAACACTATCTGAAATTGCTTGTGAGTGGCTTCAAGAATAACTAGCTGGTTTGTTTTAATGAATTTCGAGGTAAAATACTTGGCAGTGTTCATGGATGTTACAGATGATTTGGACGCAAATTTGCAGAGGTTTGAGAGATTTGCAGAGACAGCTAAGTGGAAAAAAAACTGGATGGGCATCAAAGCTCAGTGCTTTGTTGTCTGGACGAGCACTGGAAGTGTACTCATGTCTGTCTAAGGAAGCAGCTCAAGATTATGACAAGGTAAAGATTGCGTTGACAAAGAGATATGATCTGACAGAAGACGGCTATCGTCGTAAATTTAGGGAATCTAAACCAGAAATTGACGAAAGTCCAGACCAGTTTATTGTGTGACTGGACAGATACCTGTTATGGTGGCTAGAGCTTTCAGATACTAATCGTACTTTTGATGGTCTAAAATACTGCCCCAAAGACTTAGCCATTCATCTGCGAGAAAGGGCACCTAAAACTCTAACAAAAATTGCGAAGATCACTGACCAGTACTTGGAGGCTCATGGTAAGCATTTGTTCCACCCGGAGAGTAGAAAGCCGGCAGAGCAGCCTAAGGAGGACGAAGCTGAGAAACCACAGTTTAATTCAACATCCATTCAGTGCTTTAAGTGTACCGCCCGTGGTCATTAAGCTGTAAACTGCCCAACGAGAACAAAAAGTTGTTTTCTGCGTGGCAAGCAAGGATACAAAGCTAGAAACTGTCGATCAGTCGGACGAAGATTTGAAGGACAAAGTAAGGATGGTAATCCTGTGCAATGTGGTCAAGTGAGTGCCAGTTGTCTAGTTCAACCGTCCGAAGTTAAACCTAGAGAAGAAGTCAATTCCTGTATCAAAGATGATCAGCTACTGTTAGCCTGTGGTAAGAAGATTCCATTGTTAAGTAGTGCCTGTGTTGAACTGTTGACTGGTGTAAGAAGTAAAATGCCTGTTGTGAAAGGTAGAGTTGGAGAGAACTCTGTTGATGTCCTGAGAGACACTGGTTGTAGCGGAATAGTCATAAAGAGGGAGCTTGTGTCTGAGGATCAGTTCACTGGGGACTTTAATGTTATGCTGCTCATCAATAACACAGCAAGGAAAGTGCCCATCGCAAAGATTAATGTCGATACACCTTATCTCAAGGGCCAAGTGGAAGCGCAGTGTCTCCCTGATCCTATTTATGATCTAGTTATTGGTAATGTACTGGGCGTGAGAGCCGCTGATGACCCAGATCTGAGCTGGCAAGATCATGTGCAAGAGGCGAGTACTGTAACTACAAGAAGTCAAGCTAAGATGGCCGGAGAAAGTATTCCGTTGAAGATACCAAGTACCAATGAAAGTCCCATCGTAGATAGAGAAAAGCCTAAACAGATGCAAAATGATGAGTGAGAGGAAGCCATGAGACATCTGCAGGGTTCGTTAAACAATGAACAAAAGAGATTGAGCAACCTGAGAGATGCCCTGGATAAAGAATTGCAATTAACCAAGCAATTGGAAGAAAAGTTATCTCTTGAGAAGCTCTTGAAGTCAGAAGTCCAACGAGAGCTTGCTAAAAGCAGAGCCAACCTTGCCGAGGTAACAAGGGCTAAGAAAGCTCTTCAGCAAGAGTTGAATAAAAACAAGTTTGATGTATGAGATGGCAAACAAGTTGAGAGACCGAGAAGATAACACCAGACAGAAAGATGAAGTTTATGATGAGCTAAAATCAGAATGGAACACTCTTAGAGAAAACTGCATACAGCATGAAGGGAAACAGTTTACAGTGCCTGAGATCTTGGAAAGATCGGAAAGACTTAACAAGGAAAAGGACGGTGAGATAAACCCTTCATAGTTGAAGTACCTGCTGAGAAGATATGCATAAACAAAGCTACAACTTTAGGTGCAGTTGCTGTTGGAGTGGATGCTAACATTAGTAAGAATGAACTTATTAAAGTTGAAGGAGTTGATCTAGTAGATGATGTTAATTTTTTGGAGATTGGTGGTTACGTCGCTCAAGAGTTGGTCGAAGATGTGGCTGTGGGAGATAACCTTTCTCTTATGCAGAGTACAGGAATAACTTAGGAGACATTGGACTACCTCCTCTCTTAGTACCACTTAATTATTTTTCGTTGTTAGTAGAAATTTAAGAAATGTCTTCTCAAGAGGGGGTTATGTTACGAAAAATTATTGTGTGACATGGAAGGTTCGGGTATATGCTAATTTGGCCTAGAAGTTTCATGCATATTTAATTAGTTTGTGTCACAGTGACTAAGTAATTTATTTTAGCCGTTTACATCTGCTGCTGTAAATAGTTTAATGATGTAGAGTTGCTTTATTTCGTTGAGCCACAAAGTTCTAGAATCTTATGCTGTAATGTATATAAGCGAATCAGTGTACAGTGCAGCTCAGATATATCCGAACTGCGCATACGCGTATTATACGCGCGTATTTTGCGTATACACGTATGTCAATACGCGCACATACGCACGTATATACGCGCGTATATGTCCCTTTGTTATGCATTCCCATTAGTTTCTTCATAAGAAGCATTGTTGGTCAAACAAGACGTATTTTATTTTTATGGGAATGGAAAATGCTTCAAAGCGAAATTTGCATATTGGCAAAAATGAAAGCTATCATATTTCGAACTTTTAATCTCTTCGTAAATTCACCGGCAAACTACCGTTTTTTTGACACTTGCTTGATCTTAAGTTACGGAAAATGGGAAGAAAATTGAAACAGTCGCTTTAAGTCCCTATTTTAACACGTGAACTTTATGTTTTTACAAGGAAAGATCTGTGTTTCGGTACGTGTCGGCAAGTTGTTTGCGAAATGTTTATGTAGCGTTCTTATTAAGATCGATCTCCTCGTCGGAAAAAATACATCTCCGGTTATATTTGACACAGATCATTCATTTAAACGGTAAAGTGCTCTTTGCTTTATGAAAAAATCGTTTATCAAAGTTTCTATGGTGTGCCTCTCACGTTGAGTTATTGTTTACTTCAAGGAAAAGTTCTGTTTTTCCGCACGTGTCGGCAACTCACTTCACTTGCGAGATGTTCATTGCCGAAGACCTTGTCAAAAATATTATATCTTCGGCTATATTTGGCACAAATCGTTCATTCAAACGGTAAAATGCTCTTTCTCAAACCAAATAAATGTTTATCAAAGTTTCTGTGGCGCGCTGCTCACATTTTTTTACTTTCTGTGTTTCGGCAGTCGCGTCGGCGGCAGGTCTGTAACTTATGTGATCTTTATTGTCTCAAGCGTTCCGAAGACCTTGTCGAAAAAATTATATCTCCGGTTATATTTGACACAAATCGTTCATTAAAACAGCAAAATGCTCTTTCTCAAACCAAATAAATGTTTATCAAAGTTTCTGTGGCGTGCTTCTCACACTGAGTTGTTTTTTACTTCAAGGAAAAGTTTTGTTTTTCGGCAGTCGCGTCAGCAAGTCTGTGACTTGCGTGATGTTTATTTTCTCAAGCGTCCCGAAGACCTTGTCGAACAACCTCATTCTCCGGTTATAGTTGACACAAATCGTTCATTCAAACGGTAAAATGCTATTTCTTTAACCAAATAATTGTCTAGCAAAGTTTCTATGGCGGGCTGCTCAAGTTTAGTTATATTTTACTTCGAAAGTTCTGTATTTCGGCACACATCGGCAAGTCACTTGCGAGATGTTTAGTAAGCGCTCCGAAGACCCTGTCGAAAAAATATATCTCCGGTTCTGTTTGACACAAATCGTTCATTCAAATGGTAAAATACTCTTTCCCTAACGAAAGTTTCTATGATGCACTGCTCACATTTTGATATTTTTATCTTTCTTCAAGCAAAGTTGTGTGTTTATAATTTCGGCAGGCGTTTCCATGTTTCCAAGTCGCTTTCTTGTACCGTGTTTCCTTGTGTCGAAAAAATGTTTTCTTTCGGTTGTTCGCTCCATGAAGATGGGATTGTCGAAGTGTGTATCCCCAGTAAATTTTTGATTTAACGGCAAAATAATCTCCCGTTTAATAATATTCAGTCAGTTATAATTTTCTGTCAAAGTGCAAAAATAGTTTCAATTGACATTTGCCAAGTCTAGTCTGAAGACATACGCGCGTATACAGTATACGCGTATTCAAAATAATGAAAACTCTTTTTTGCTCTGTAGCAAGAAACAATAACCTGTTAAGCTGTGTTAAGAAAAGAAGAGACAAAAGGTTAGCTCATACATACTAATGAGGCATACGCACATACACTGTATACGTGTATGTGCGTATATGCATACGCATATACGCGTATTGGGCTGACGCGAATTACGCGTATATTTTGGTTCGGATATATCTGAGCTGCACTGTAGTTTTTAGATGGTTTTTCCCAGGAGTGTTTAGAGAGAATAATTTCGTGAGACAGTAGTGTTTATTGAAGCGTGACAAAGGTCGCGTGTAAAGTGCCGACGGAGGTCGTGTTTGATAAAGTGTAACAGAGAGGTTACGTGGATATCTGGCAGAGGCTGTGTTTATACAAGAGTGACGGAAGTCGAAGAATAATTTGCGAGCCTAGCATGTGCTTGTTGTGAAGTTTTGTGTGGAATTACTATGTCCGTTTGGAATAAATAACCTTGTTGTTGTTCCGACAATCATGCGTTCAGTATAGACTGCAAACTACCTGCGACTTTAAACAACGAACTTGCAACAGAACCCTTGTTAACTGTCTTCTGACATACATCACAGGACTTGCAACAGCGAGCCACGTCTCGTTGAATACCTGGCCAATAGAATGCACTTTGAATCTTATCAGCCGTTTTCTTTATTCCCATTTGACCTGCCATGATCGATCTGTGAGCTAGTTCCATTATTCGACTTCTCAGCTGCACAGGAACCATGACTTGCTTCAGAGGTTTACCTCTGTTCACATAAGGGTGCTCCACCTTTCACTTTAAATGAATTCTCAGTCTGGCCTCTCACAACTACATCATCTTTCTTCCAATATTTCTGTAAACTCTCGTCATCGTGTTGCATTTGTTTAAGTTTTTCTCTATCTACAATGGGACATTCACTGGTACACTACTCGGTACCATCAGCAGGTATGTTCTCCGGCCTTCTTTGCTTGACTTCTCATGGTTACAGCACAGGCTTCTTGTACAAGATCTTGCCAACTTGGGTCTGGGTCTTCAGCAGCTCTAGCGCCTGGTACATTACAATACAATACAATAATTCTGCATAGAGGGAGATTTAGCCGTCTTCGGTGAAATCGTATCTCTTCATCAAGGCAATCTTTACTTTGTCATAATCCTTAGCTGCTTCCTCCGATAGACGTGAGTACACTTTAAGTGCTCGTCCAGACAACAAAGCACTGAGCTTTGATGCCCATCCAGTTTTATGGCACTTAGCTGTCTCTGCAAATCTCTCCAACCTCTGCAAATATGTGTCCAAATCATCCTTACCATCCATGAATGCTGGAAGTTTGGACACTTTGGCTATGTCATCCCTTTCTGCGGTACGACCATCACCATTGGCTGCTGCTGACCTAGCAAGTTCTAACTCATGTTCTCTCTTGGCAGCCTCAGCAGCTTCCTTCTGTCTCATGATGTCAGCTTCCTGTTGTAATTTCCTAATTTCTCTTTCCTGGCATCTCACTTTATTTTCTTCATCCTGACGTCTGCGTCTATCTTCCCTCTCTTCTTCCTCGCGTCTTTGTCCTTCTTCTTTCTCCTCTTCAAGCTACCTACGTTTCTCCTCATGTTCTTCCTCTCTGCGTTTCTCTTTTTTTTCTTCTAGCTGCCTGCGTTTCTCCTCACATTCTTCCTCTTTGCGTTTCTCTTCTTTTTCCTCTTCTAGCTGCCTACATTTCTCTTCCTTTTCTTCTTCTTCTTCACGCACAAATTGAAGCAGCTTTCCTCTTTCCAGTCCAAACTCTTTAACCAGTTGAATAAATTTCTCCATTTCACAGCGTTAAAATTCCATGGCTTTTTCACTCACTACAACTTTTTTCCACAGCACAGCCACTTCCTTCCAAGTTGTTGTTGTTGTTGTGATCCTTTCCTGGTTATCAGTAGACAACAAACAGTTCCTTGAATTCCACTCTCTCGGACAAGGCCCCCAATGTTGCAAGTTCGTTATTTGAAGTGGTAGTAGTTTGCAGTCTAAACAGAACACAGGGTTGCCGGAACAGCAACAAGGTTATTTATTCCAAACCAAAGTAGTAATCTGCGCACAACACTTCACAACAAGCACACACTAGGCTTGCAAATTATTCTTCGACCTCCATCGCACTTGTATAAACATAACATAACATAACATAATTTATATAGCGCTAACTCCACTAATTGACCAAAGCACTTTACAGTTCATAATATTAAAATAATTAAAAAGATCCCACCAATAATAAAATATTACAGTCTTATTTATTAAAATATCACCATAAATCCCATTCTAAATTATCAAACTGATAATGGCCTCTGCCAGATATCCACGCGAACTCTGTCACACTTAACCCATTGACTCCTGCATCAAACTGTCCATGACCCACCCCAGATTTCCTGGCGGTTGTTTGAAATATTTCAGAGCAAGTGAAAGCACAGAAATAAACCATATGCACAGTAACCACAAACACAAGATCAGGTTTCACGACTTCGTTGATTTAAAGTTCAATAAATGAACGGCCAAAATATCAAAAAAATATCAACAAAAACAACTCAACTTGATGTGTATAACTTGTAAGAAACAAGAAATTAAATTTTTTTCTTTGCCGCATGACAAACGGCAAGAAAATTGAATACGCAAAAACGAGTTAATTTTTTAACTTCAGAGGACAAAAGGAAACTGAATACCACAGAATTCTCATTCGTTTACAATAATGGATAACATTTAAGAAAACACCAGAAAATAAAGGCGAAAACACATGTAAAACCAATTCAAAAAGAAGAAATCTGAAAATCTTTTCGCCGCCCAACAAAATAATCCAGCGCAGCGAGAGAAAGATGAAAGTTGTACATCAAAAAGACGACAAAAACATGGCAATTATTCTGAGATAAATTGTTTTTCAACTGTGTAAATTTAGTACCAACTTAGTTCTATCCTTAGGAGTTCTGTAGAAGCTGAACAAGACTCAAAAAAAAATATTTGAGGGAAGTGAATACACTACACAAACAAACCACGGGTTCGCCGTAAATTAAATATGCAGAAATCCAGCATGCCAAAATACTGCTCACTTTTAAAACCGAAAATTCTGAAATTGAAAGCAATTGAAAGAAACGTAACAGGAGTTCAATAACAACACATAACAGGAGTTCAATAACAATACATTTTCATTCAAGATGAGGCAAAAAACTTATCTAAAAGCACAAAAATGTTCAAAATTTCAGACGTGATTTCCTGCGAGACCGCGTGTTCGAATTTAATTATTCATGCAAAAGCGAAAGTGTGAGTTTTTCCCCACAAGTTTTGCAGTTATTTTATCGGTCGTGGCTTCGCCTATCATGCTAAAAGCTCAATTCAACTTCGAACTAATACTGTACATTACCATTTTTGTTTTCTAAAGTCCAGGCAGCCGCTTTAAATCTGCGATCTGTATTCAAAATTCACTTGAAAGCGTACCGATTGTCTTGTTTTCACTGCAGTTGAAGGAAGGAAAAATTATTGACCAGAAAGGTTTGAAGGCCACCTAAACATCTATTTAAGTTTTTCCTTTTCATTTCAAGTGCCAAAGAAGTAATTTGTCCGTTTTAGGAATGAAAACAAGACCCTGGAAGTTTGTACATTTGGGCTGCAACGCGCCATGATTACTGCACTTTTCGAGCATGTGATTTTAAGACAAAAAACAGTCTTTCTAGGACCCCTAAATTCTTCTAAAAATATGCTCAGTAAGTCCATTTTCATTGGTTTATTTGTCCTTAACAACAATAGAACAATAGGAGAACCAAATTGTCTTCAGGGAGGGTAGGAAAGGCAATTGTCCTTTTTTACGGCCGGTTACTGCCGCACAGGAGTCAATGGGTTAAACAAACACGGTCTCCACCAAACTTTACACGCGACCTTTGTTACACTTCAATAAACACTACTGACTCACGAGATTATTCTCTCTTAACACTCCTGGGGAAAACCACTTAAAAACTACACCGATTCGCTTATATACTTTACAGCATAAGGTTCTAGAACTTTCTGGCTCTACTAAATAAAGTAACATTACAACATAAATCAACTTAAAAAAGAATTGCTGAATTACTGTGATACGATACTAATTAAATATGCACAAATCTTTTAGACGATTCTAGACTATCACACAAGTCACGCCACAATTTTTCATAACAAAGACTAGAATCGAACATTTAATAGACATGATCGTAAAACACTGTTATCCTTACTTATTACATGCAATAAGTTTGAAAGAAGTGGGTGTACATGTAAAACCAATTGCATTCAAAATATGGCATTAGTACCCTCAACATGAGTTCCAGGTACATGTTTGTCTGATTAGCGGTACGTCGACGAGAAGTCGAGACGTCTTATCCATCAGACTTAAGTCCTCTCTGGGGGGAAGTGGATGACTTTTTCCCAACAAAAAGTTGTCCACTAAAAAGGGGGAGAAATTGGCGTCTACGGAGATGGAATACCGGACATTCTACCTCCAAGCTTAGAATGTTGCAATGGATTTGTTCTTTGTGAGGGACCAATGTTTTGGAGCTCTGTTGGAATTCATACTTTAACAATAAGGAACAGTGAAGTGATACTTTCATTTTGACGAGGTGTGCTACTCTGAGTTCACTCAACCACAGGATAGCTTGTTGATGCTTGGATTAGCGAGACAAATCTTGGACTCTCAAGGTATGAGGCTCTTGGGGGCATAGATTCGTCAACACTGCCACCACGCCAGTGTTTAGGAGACGAGAATGCCACAATGATGTAAACTGTAGCAGTTTTAATACGGCCCAGACTAAAGATGGCTGTCTATAACACAACACGAGCAGGTGCAGGCCCATAATATTATACAAAACTCATTGCCGCAGGCACTGCCTGCTGGCGCAGTAATGCAGCTTGGGTTTCAACAACGGCCAGGGTGGTTGTGTTGTGTCCCTGCACAAAAGTACCAATTAATTTTCACAGTGCCTCACTCTATACCTGTTTTTAAACATAGGCACACAAGGCGTACAGGAGTTATTTTTTTTTGTGAATAACAAGTCCTAGTAGCAGTGAATAATGCTTATCAGTCAATGGTGTTACCAGTCTGGTCCGTTTAAAGTGATTGGTCAGTAAAGCCTTCATGGTAATGGTTGCAAGACTCATGTTAAGTTTGTCATCGGTCATTGGTCGGTTTCCATCCATCTATTGTTAGTTGTTAGAAGTCCGTCAATCAGTTTTGTTTTCGTCTTGGATAAGTCGTTTGTAAGGCACTTGCACCTGTTGACATCTGTTACGAGGCTTTTGTTGTAAGTTAGTGTACCAGCTTTTCAGATTCATTCGTGGAATAGTTCGTACAGTAAGTTCTCGCTGTAACTCAGGACTTTCATAATTTGAAGTGGTTTTTGACGCCAAAGATGGTAACAGAATAAGAACGTGCTGTTCCGTGACTTGACCTGTCAGATGTGATAATCTGATAATTGGATTAGTTTTTGTTTATCTGTGAAATGATAGTGTTTTGAAAAAATCTTTCCCACAGGTCCAAACATTTTCTGGAAGCACTGCTAGATCTGCTTCTTGTTTGCCAGTTTATTCTGACCATAAAAAAACGAAAGTGTCAAGTTACCATTTGAAACTAACAAATAAAAATATCATGTTACATGAATCTGCAACAAAACAAGAAATTTGATTCAAAGTTTAAAGTAGATTCAATCCGACTAAGAGGTATTTTTTTTACCAAAAAATAACTCAACAGAAGTGTTAAGTTACCATTTGTAACTAAAAATAGCAATATCTCGTTTTGTTTGTTCAAACGTTTCATGGGAACAAGTGGTGACGATTCGTCAGCTCTAATTGAATTTACTCCCCTGTGAAAAACAGAAGTGTCAAGTTACCATTTCTAACTAAAAATAGCAAACATCTTGGGGAAACAAGTGCTCACAATTCATCACCTCTAATTGAATTTATTCCTTTGTGAAAAACAAGGGTGTCAAATTACTCTTTGTAACTAAAAATAAAAATATCTCGCTACATTTGTATACAGGAACAAAACAATTGTCGCTTCCACTTATTTTGTAAAGGTTAAAACTGTTTCAAATCTAAATAGTCTTGTCTCCTCTAAAATATGTCCTTTGAACTAGAAGGGACAATTCGTGACCTCTAATTGAATTTACTCGTTGTGAAAAACAAAAGTATCAAGTTACCCTTTTGTAACCTGAAATAAAATATCTCTTCCCATTTGTTTACTACTGACTCATGAGCTTCTTCAAAACGCAAAACTCATCTCGTTCATATCTAGCCACCTTTACACTGAAACAACCCAATGTATATTATGTAACGGTCACAATCCCCTCCAAACTGGACTAAAAAACACAAACCCGCAACATACACTTTAGTCTATTATTCAAGCACCAAAGTCCTTGTACTTAGCCATTAATGGCTGGAATTCTCTGGACCTAGATGTTTGAAACTCTATATCTCTTCCCACTTTTAAAGCTAAGTTAAGATCAACTCTCTTTCCCCATTGTTTTAACAAGTTATTTGATTTCTCTTTTTCTACGTGTACATCTATTTATCACACCCGTCTAAGACTTGGTTTTTCTTGTCTAAGAGAATATTTGTTTAAAATTAACCGTTGTACATCACCCTTTTGTAACCTGAAATAAAATATCTCTTCCCATTTGTTTACTACTGACTCATGAGCTTCTTCAAAACGCAAAACTCATCTCGTTCATATCTAGCCACCTTTACACTGAAACAACCCAATGTATATTATGTAACGGTCACAATCCCCTCCAAACTGGACTAAAAAACACAAACCCGCAACATACACTTTAGTCTATTATTCAAGCACCAAAGTCCTTGTACTTAGCCATTAATGGCTGGAATTCTCTGGACCTAGATGTTTGAAACTCTATATCTCTTCCCACTTTTAAAGCTAAGTTAAGATCAACTCTCTTTCCCCATTGTTTTAACAAGTTATTTGATTTCTCTTTTTCTACGATAGGAACAATTTAATTTTGTATTTTTTTATTAATTTTTTTTTTATTTAAACATATTTTCTGTTGTTTGCCCCAAAAGCACCTAGGCTTATCAAGGGGGCTTACAATAATACAATAATCAGGCTAAAAAAACAGACTGACACAAACAGCACACAAAGACTAAGTTACAACAAATAAATTTACATAATTACAAATGTATTAATTCAACAGTTAAACAGTGGCCATCGAAAAGCGATTAGTATTGATTATAAAAGTCTGGACTTCGCGAAATAGAGCACAGTTGATATCATAATTTGCAGATTTAACGCCGTACAAAAGAAAATTAAGTTTTTTAGCATCGCTGCTGGATGACCACGTTTCACCTAGAATATTAGCATCAGAGGTAAAGAGAAGATTACGTTGGGCGGCATACCCGGGGCAAAACAAAAAAAAAATTTCACTGATTCAGTGTCAAGACTGCACTCGCAAAAAGGTGATGTACAACGGTTAATTTTAAACAAATATTCTCTTAGACAAGAAAAACCAAGTCTTAGACGGGTGTGATAAATAGATGTACACGTAGAAAAAGAGAAATCAAATAACTTGTTAAAACAATGGGGAAAGAGAGTTGATCTTAACTTAGCTTTAAAAGTGGGAAGAGATATAGAGTTTCAAACATCTAGGTCCAGAGAATTCCAGCCATTAATGGCTAAGTACAAGGACTTTGGTGCTTGAATAATAGACTAAAGTGTATGTTGCGGGTTTGTGTTTTTTAGTCCAGTTTGGAGGGGATTGTGACCGTTACATAATATACATTGGGTTGTTTCAGTGTAAAGGTGGCTAGATATGAACGAGATGAGTTTTGCGTTTTGAAGAAGCTCATGAGTCAGTAGTAAACAAATGGGAAGAGATATTTTATTTCAGGTTACAAAAGGGTAACTTGATACTTTTGTTTTTCACAACGAGTAAATTCAATTAGAGGTCACGAATTGTCCCTTCTAGTTCAAAGGACATATTTTAGAGGAGACAAGACTATTTAGATTTGAAACAGTTTTAACCTTTACAAAATAAGTGGAAGCGACAATTGTTTTGTTCCTGTATACAAATGTAGCGAGATATTTTTATTTTTAGTTACAAAGAGTAATTTGACACCCTTGTTTTTCACAAAGGAATAAATTCAATTAGAGGTGATGAATTGTGAGCACTTGTTTCCCCAAGATGTTTGCTATTTTTAGTTAGAAATGGTAACTTGACACTTCTGTTTTTCACAGGGGAGTAAATTCAATTAGAGCTGACGAATCGTCACCACTTGTTCCCATGAAACGTTTGAACAAACAAAACGAGATATTGCTATTTTTAGTTACAAATGGTAACTTAACACTTCTGTTGAGTTATTTTTTGGTAAAAAAAATACCTCTTAGTCGGATTGAATCTACTTTAAACTTTGAATCAAATTTCTTGTTTTGTTGCAGATTCATGTAACATGATATTTTTATTTGTTAGTTTCAAATGGTAACTTGACACTTTCGTTTTTTTATGGTCAGAATAAACTGGCAAACAAGAAGCAGATCTAGCAGTGCTTCCAGAAAATGTTTGGACCTGTGGGAAAGATTTTTTCAAAACACTATCATTTCACAGATAAACAAAAACTAATCCAATTATCAGATTATCACATCTGACAGGTCAAGTCACGGAACAGCACGTTCTTATTCTGTTACCATCTTTGGCGTCAAAAACCACTTCAAATTATGAAAGTCCTGAGTTACAGCGAGAACTTACTGTACGAACTATTCCACGAATGAATCTGAAAAGCTGGTACACTAACTTACAACAAAAGCCTCGTAACAGATGTCAACAGGTGCAAGTGCCTTACAAACGACTTATCCAAGACGAAAACAAAACTGATTGACGGACTTCTAACAACTAACAATAGATGGATGGAAACCGACCAATGACCGATGACAAACTTAACATGAGTCTTGCAACCATTACCATGAAGGCTTTACTGACCAATCACTTTAAACGGACCAGACTGGTAACACCATTGACTGATAAGCATTA
>JAHPZR010028572.1:0-15248 GCA_019787425.1 Platygyra sinensis
ACTCGTTTTTGCGTATTCAATTTTCTTGCCGTTTGTTACGCGGCAAAGAAAAAAATTTAATTTCTTGTTTCTTACAAGTTATACACATCAAGTTGAGTTGTTTTTGTTGATATTTTTTTGATATTTTTTTGATATTTTGGCCGTTCATTTATTGAACTTTAAATCAACGAAGTCGTAAAACCTGATCTTGTGTTTGTGGTTACTGTGCATATGGTTTATTTCTGTGCTTTCACTTGCTCTGAAATATTTCAAACAACCGCCAGGAAATCTGGGGTGGGTCATGGACAGTTTGATGCAGGAGTCAATGGGTTAAGTGTGACAGAGTTCGCGTGGATATCTGGCAGAGGCCATTATCAGTTTGATAATTTAGAATGGGATTTATGGTGATATTTTAATAAATAAGACTGTAATATTTTATTACTGGTGGGATCTTTTTAATTATTTTAATATTATGAACTGTAAAGTGCTTTGGTCAATTAGTGGAGTTAGCGCTATATAAATTATGTTATGTTATGTTATGTTTATACAAGTGTGACGGAGGTCGAAGAATAATTTGCAAGCCTAGTGTGTGCTTGTTGTGAAGTGTTGTGCGCAGATTACTACTTTGGTTTGGAATAAGTAACCTTGTTGCTGTTCCAGCAACCCTGTGTTCTGTTTAGACTGCAAACTACTACCACTTCAAATAACGAACTTGCAACATTGGGGGCCTTGTCCGAGAGAGTGGAATTCAAGGAACTGTTTGTTGTCTACTGATAACCAGGAAAGGATCACAACAACAACAACAACTTGGAAGGAAGTGGCTGTGCTGTGGAAAAAAGTTGTAGTGAGTGAAAAAGCCATGGAATTTTAACGCTGTGAAATGGAGAAATTTATTCAACTGGTTAAAGAGTTTGGACTGGAAAGAGGAAAGCTGCTTCAATTTGTGCGTGAAGAAGAAGAAAAAGAAGAGAAATGTAGGCAGCTAGAAGAGGAAAAAGAAGAGAAACGCAGAGAGGAAGAATGTGAGGAGAAACGCAGGCAGCTAGAAGAAAAAAAGAGAAACGCAGAGAGGAAGAACATGAGGAGAAACGTAGGCAGCTTGAAGAGGAGAAAGAAGAAGGACAAAGACGCGAGGAAGAAGAGAGGGAAGAGAGACGCAGACGTCAGGATGAAGAAAATAATGCGAGATGCCAGGAAAGAGAAATTAGGAAATAACAACAGGAAGCTGACATCATGAGACAGAAGGAAGCTGCTGAGGCTGCCAAGAGAGAACATGAGTTAGAACTTGCTAGGTCAGCAGCAGCCAATGGTGATGGTCGTACCGCAGAAAGAGATGACATAGCTAAAGTGTCCAAACTTCCAGCATTCATGGATGGTAAGGATGATTTGGACACATATTTGCAGAGGTTGGAGAGATTTGCAGAGACAGCTAAGTGGCATAAAACTGGATGGGCATCAAAGCTCAGTGCTTTGTTGTCTGGACGAGCACTTAAAGTGTACTCACGTCTATCGGAGGAAGCAGCTAAGGATTATGACAAAGTAAAGATTGCCTTGATGAAGAGATACGATTTCACCGAAGACGGCTATTGTCGTAAATTTAGGGCATCCAAACCGGAAGTTGACGAAAGTCTGGACCAGTTTATTGTGCAACTGGACAGATACCTGCTACGGTGGCTAGAGCTTTCAGATACTGAACGTACCTTTGATGGTCTAAAAGACTTAATAGAGAAAGAATTACAGTTTATTGACTCCTGCCCTAAAGATTTGGCCATTCACCTGCGAGAAAGGGCACCTGAAACTCTAGCAATCATAGGCTCCCTGAGCAGCTCATGGATGAATAGCCCAATCCCAAGTTTACTTTTGCACCTGTGGCAAAACGAATCTTTGTGTGAAACTATTTGTATGAAAATTCATGTCACCTGTATATTCATTCACATGAAAATCATCTCTTTTTCATATGAAACATTTAACACAAGCACTCATTCTGAAAAAGAGGCAAATGGCAACTCAAAGTGGAAGTAAAGTCTGCATATGTGCCAAGCGGCCCATTAGGCCACGGCTTATTCCAGTTTCTGTAGCATAAAGCGACTAGGAGTATTTCTGCTGCCACCTGGATGGGATGCTAGTCCATCACAGGGTTACTCCCAAACATTAAATTTTCCAGTACCTATTTATACACCTGAGTGGATACTGAGGCACTGTGAGAGTAAAGTGTCTCACCCAAGAGCACAATACAATGTTCCCAGCCAGGACTCGAACCCAGACTGCTCAAAATAGAAAAAGATAAAAATATCAAATAACAGGTTGTTTAAACAGACTGCTTACGACTTTTAAAATGGATAATAACTAATTTTGACTGGAACTGGAACATTGCTTTTAAATTAACTTGTACATGATGTACAGTAGTGGCAAAGAATAACAACATTCTGTCTCAAAATAAAATCGTTAAATGAGAGTTAATCATATTCACCAGTCAGTCCAAAATTGACACTTAGTCACTGAAGCTACAACCTCGGACAAAACCTGTTGAGACACATTACAAGAATACCTGTTTTTTGTACTCACACTGACAAAAATGCCTACTGTCGCAAATTAAAAGACTGTTTCCCCCCTCCCCTACTGCCATGTTGTTTGCGGTAACACAAGAAATGCACACTTGAGCTGCTAAGCCAAAACAACATTGCACCAGGGGTGGGGAGGGGGCAAATTTGTTTCTTTTGGACACGATGGTACCATGGCGCGAAATTGAAAATTGTATTGAAATGTCTCAACAGTTTTGTCCGGGGTTGTCTGAGATGGCATATTATTCAAATTGCTGTATCTTCGCAATGGAAGTTCAGAAGATAGTCATTTATGGCCCAGTTATTGCCCTTTCAATAAGCTTTCTAACAAATAGACGGAAACGCCAAGTAAGAAATTACAATGCGTCAATTGTGACATCCAAAATAAGCCGCTTTGTTAAACGGCTTTCTACGTACACGAGAAAGAAATCATGGTGTTTAATGGTGAAATCAACCCGTCCAAAAGGGCTTATATTAAGTATTTAACACAAGGAAAGAAATTATCTATCAAGGATATAGCTCAACAATGCCGTGTTTCACGAGCCACGGTCTACAGGATAAAAAAAGACGAGATTATTGACTGCGATCAAAGAAAGGGATACAACAGAGATTTTGGAGGAAGGCCACATAAACTGAGCTTGCAAGAGGAACGCCACATTCTAGGCGAGCTTTGTCCAGTTTGAGACACGAAGAGGGTAATTTTACATCCATTAGGCTAATGGCGAGAGCTGGGATAAGCCCAAAACATGTGAGCAACAGAGCAATCAGGCGATTCCTTCAAAGGGAAGGTTACTATTTCCTCCAAGAGAGGAAAAAGGGCCTTCTCTCAGAAAAGGACTCAAAAGAACACTCAAAATTCGCCAAAAATATCAGATATCAGAAAAGACTACTCAAAGGATGTGTGGAAAGACAATGTAGCTTTTTATTTAGATTGCGTTAGTTTTTGGTATAAAAGGAACCCAGCAGATCAAGCCAGTGCGCCTCACGGCCGTAACTGACACAAGAAGTGTGAGGGTCTTAAAAATTCAGTGAGCGTGTCATTAGAACAATTAAGAACATGCCAGTTGATGTAGTCGACAAAATCATAGAATTGGATAATCAGATTTCTCTAGTCATATCTTCTAAGGGAAAGAGAACAAAATACTACCCAATACTTGGCCAATTAGTAGACACACTAAATGTGGAGATAAAACCATGGCTTTATTGTACCATACCACATCACGCGAGTGACAACTGACTAACCGCAAATAAAGACTGTATAGTACCTGGTTGCCTTGATGATGTGAATTTTTCCATTACAAAAATGCCTGCTCTTAATTTTAAAACTTGTGTAGTAAATCAGCAAAAGACTATGAAAATTCTCAAATACAAAGATTAAACGATTACCAAACTGAAACATAGTTATTTGAAAAACGGTTAACAACGGTTAACAGCATTTGATAAAGAAAAACATCACAGTCTATTGTTTTGTTATGAACAGTTGTTAACCGTTGTTAACCAATGTTAACCGTGGTGTTTTCTCTCTGTTGGATTTTCTTTATTAAGTTAACCATCTACGACCAAGCCACTATGTTTCTGAGGGCAAAATAAGCTCTGCAAAACACCAAGCACATGATGGGAGTTGTCGTTGTTGTTCTCGTGGGAACTGAAGCGCCTAACGCTTCCTGAAATGATCGGACACAGTGTTCTGAAGATATTTCGTCACTATTATAAGGTCATAAGAGTTCCATTTACATCGGCGATAACGAGAGAATTTTGTTATTCTAGCAAGTAAAGCGTTGAGGGACGAACAAGTTGTTTTAAAATGCACCAATGGTAACGTGACAGAGAAAAACGCATTACACGCCTTGTGTAATGTAGAGACAACTTCATTTTTCAGCCCAAACATTTTTTGTGGATCATTCCAGACAAATGAACAGTATTCAGTAACAATACGTTTCATGCATTTCACCTAAAAATATGACAATGACTCGCAGTAATTGACATCACAGTTAAAGAATGCCAAAAAACACCTCCAGACAACCTCGGACAAAACCTGTTGAGACACATTACAAGAATACCTGTTTTTTGCACTCACCCTGACAAAAATGCTTACTGTCGCAAATTAAAAGACTGTTTCCCCCCTTCCCTACTGCAATGTTGTTTGCAGTAACACAAGAAATGCACACTTGAGCTGCTAAGCCGAAACAACATTGCACCAGGGGTGGGGAGGGGGCGAATTTGTTTCTTTTGGACACGATGGTACCATGGCGCGAAATTTAAAATTGTATTGAAATGTCTCAACAGTTTTGCCCGGGGTTGTAGTTATAATAAATGTATAATAATTTTAGAGAGTCGGCAATGCATTTTGGCCCAAGGTAAAGCTGTTGTGTATGCAAGTAAAATAGCAGTTAAATTTTCTTTCATGATAACACAACACGGTATTTTATTCCTAGACATCTTGGTTATTGTTTATGTCAATCTCAGTAGAAATGCAGTAATATTCAAAAGACTCTCAAAAGGATTGCAGATCTATTCGTCTCTTCTAATACATTTTTGCATTGATTACAGACCATTTCTAAAAGTAAAAAAAAACTCTACATCACCAGCCCCCATGCATCTGGCTTATGTTTGACACAATTGCACAATTGGACAGCATATTTCTCTCGCAAAAAGGAGATCTACACAGTCTCTTGGGCTTAATTTGTCCATCCATGATCAGCAAAATATTTAGCAGTATATTTATTAACTCGATAGTAATGTAAGTTGACTCGCATACCATCTCTGAAGAAATATCACCTCTGGTCGAACTGCATGGAATACAAAAGAAATGACGTGAGAACGACAATAAAACTAAAAGATAAGGCAATTCCAATTTTGTATTTGAAGTGTTTTAAGCTTACAAATTTCGAACTTCTGTCAGATGCTAACACAGGCAGAATTTCATGTGTGTATACAAAATAAAACCTTAACGAAACAATGAAACCACAAGGAGAGAAAGCGAGCAGAAACCATCAAATTCTCTTGCCAAGATAAAAAACTACGAGCTTAATTCCCCCCATATGTCAAGTTAACACGATCCCACTTTCTGGCTTTCTTGTATCAATTCTTTGACCTCACCGAGTGTGCTGTTGTGACCAATACATCACCACTGTCATAAATACCTCTTCCAGCTTTCATCTACGTGTGACCAAGCCAATAATCAAAAAAACAACAAATTTACGAAAGAAAAATGGCCAACTTCATGATCTTCGATGCGTTCGACAAACTCATACCCAGGCTCTCCATTTTTTCGGGCCTTTTTAGTCTCTCCTAAAAACCTTCCTGAAGACGGCTGAACACTCTTAGACAAAAACAATACTTAGTAGGGGAGGTAGGAGAAAAGTGTTTAATTCAAGTTTAATGAATAAATTAATCAGAACTGAGTGAGTGAATGAGTGATCGAGCGCAATCCGATTGCCTTCTAAGCTCATGGATGTTACGTAACATCCATGAGCAAAAATTGCGAAGATCGCTGACCAGTACTTGGAGGCTCATGGAAAACATTTGTTCAGCCCAGTGAGCAGAAAGCCAACAGTGCAGCCCTAGGGGGACGAAGCCAAAAACATGCAGATTAATCCAACAGCTCTCCATTGCTTTAAATGCAACACCCGAGGTCATAATGCTGTCAACTGCCCAACCATAGCAAAAAAATGTGATTTCTGTGTGGCAAGCAGGGACACGAAGCTAGAAACTGTCAATCAGGTGGACGGAGATCAGAAGGACAAAGTAAGGTTGGTAACTCTCTGCAACACGGTCAAGTGAGCGCCACCTGAGGTTAAACCTACGGAAGAAGAAGTTAAGTCCTGTATTAAAGATAACAATCTGCTGTAATAGCCTATGGTACAAAGATTCCATTACTGAATAGCGCCTGTGTTGAACCTTTGATGGGAGTGAGAAGTAATATGCCTGTTGTGAAAGGTAGAGTTGGAGAGAAGTCTGTTGATGTCCTGAGAGATACTGGCTGTAGTGGGATAGTAGTAAAGAAGGAGCTTGTGTCCGAGGATCGGTTCACTGGCGACTTTAATGTTATGCTGCTCATTAACAATACAGCAAGGAAAGTGCCTATCACAAAGATTGATGTTGATACACCTTATCTCAGGGGCCAAGTGGAAGTGCAGTGTCTCTCTGATGCTGTTTATGATTTAATTATTGGTAATGTTCGTAAACATTTCGCCAGTTCTTCGGGAATTAGGGTGGCCCTCCATCAAAGACCAGCTATTTGTCTGTGATACTACCCAAGTATACAAAATTGTTAATAGTCTCGTTCCACTGTATTTGATTAGTAGACTTAGTACACAATCAGACGGACACAACTACAACACAAGGAAAAAGGACAATCTAAATCTCCCTCTATGCAGAACAGCTACTGCGCAACGGTCATTTTACTATCGCGCTTTAAGTGCCTGGAACCCTTTGACTGCAGACACTAGAAATAGCAAGTCTCTATGTACTTATAAGGGAGCGTTAAATGCAAATTGCGGGATTCAGACCCTATATGTTAAATAGTTAATAAAAATTTGTAATTGTACGCATACAGTTTAGGTTTTTTGTTTTGTAAATTTAATCTTTTTCTACTTGTCCCCTAGTTTTCCCATTTTATGTTAAATAGTTAATTAATATTTGATTTAATAATTACGTAATTTGTAATTGTACGCAAACAGTTTAGGTTTTTAGTTTCGTAATTTTAAGTTTTTTCTACTTATCACCTAGTTTTACCAGTTATACATTAACTCAGAATAGCCCTTTGGGAGAGTTAATAAAATTATTGTATTGTATTGTAATGTACCAGGCGCTAGAGCTGCTGAAGACCCAGACCCAAGTTGGCAAGATCTTGTACAAGAAGCCTGTGCTGTAACCATGAGAAGTCAAGCAAAGAAGGCCGGAGAACATACCCGCTGATGGTACCGAGTAGTGTACCAGTGAATGTCCCATTGTAGATAGAGAAAAACTTAAACAAATGCAACACGATGACGAGAGTTTACAGAAATATTGGAAGAAAGATGATGTAGTTGTGAGAGGCCAGACTGAGAATTCATTTAAAGTGAAAGGTGGAGCACCCTTATGTGAACAGAGGTAAACCTCTGAAGCAAGTCATGGTTCCTGTGCAGCTGAGAAGTCGAATAATGGAACTAGCTCACAGATCGATCATGGCAGGTCAAATGGGAATAAAGAAAACGGCTGATAAGATTCAAAGTGCATTCTATTGGCCAGGTATTCAACGAGACGTGGCTCGCTGTTGCAAGTCCTGTGATGTATGTCAGAAGACAGTTAACAAGGGTTCTGTTGCAAGTTCGTTGTTTAAAGTCGCAGGTAGTTTGCAGTCTATACTGAACGCATGATTGTCGGAACAACAACAAGGTTATTTATTCCAAACGGACATAGTAATTCCACACAAAACTTCACAACAAGCACATGCTAGGCTCGCAAATTATTCTTCGACTTCCGTCACTCTTGTATAAACACAGCCTCTGCCAGATATCCACGTAACCTCTCTGTTACACTTTATCAAACACGACCTCCGTCGGCACTTTACACGCGACCTTTGTCACGCTTCAATAAACACTACTGTCTCACGAAATTATTCTCTCTAAACACTCCTGGGAAAAACCATCTAAAAACTACACTGATTCGCTTATATACATTACAGCATAAGATTCTAGAACTTGGTGGCTCAACGAAATAAAGCAACTCTACAACATTAAACTATTTACAGCAGCAGATGTAAACGGCTAAAATAAATTACTTAGTCACTGTGACACAAACTAATTAAATATGCACGAAACTTCTAGGCCAAATTAGCATATACCCGAACCTTCCATGTCACACAATAATTTTTCGTAACATAACCCCCTCTTGAGAAGACATTTCTTAAATTTCTACTAACAACGAAAAATAATTAAGTGGTACTAAGAGAGGAGGTAGTCCAATGTCTCCCAAGTTATTCCTGTACTCTACATAAGAGAAAGGTTATCTCCTACAGCCACATCTTCGACCAACTCTTGAGCGACGTAACCACCAATCTCCAAAAAATTAACATCATCTACTGGATCAACTCCTTCAACTTTAATAAGTTCACTCTTACTAATGTTAGCATCCACTCCAACAGCAACTGCACCTAAAGTTGTAGCTTCGTTTATGCATATCTTCTCAGCAGGTACTTCAACTATGAAAGGGTTTATCTCACCGTCCTTTTCCTTGATAAGTCTTTCCGATCTTTCCAAGATCTCAGGCACCGTAAACTGTTTCCCTTCATGCTGTATGCAGTTTTCTCTAAGAGTGTTCCATTCCGATTTTAGTTCATCATAAACTTCATCTTTCTGTCTGGTGTTATCTTCGCGGTCTCTCAACTTGTTTGCCATCTCATACATCAAACTTGTTTTTATTCAACTCTTGCTGAAGAGCTTCCTTAGCCCTTGTTACCTCGGCAAGGTTGGCTCTACTTTTAGCAAGCTCTCGTTGGACTTCTGACTTCAAGAGCTTCTCAAGAGATAACTTTTCTTCCAATTGCTTGGTTAATTGCAATTCTTTATCCAGGGCATCTCTCAGGTTGCTCAATCTCTTTTGTTCATTGTTTAACGAACCCTGCAGATGTCTCATGGCTTCCTCTCACTCATCATTTTGCATCTGTTTAGGCTTTTCTCTATCTACGACGGGACTTTCATTGGTACTTGGTATCTTCAACGGAATACTTTCTCCGGCCATCTTAGCTTGACTTCTTGTAGTTACAGTACTCGCCTCTTGCACATGATCTTGCCAGCTCAGATCTGGGTCATCAGCGGCTCTCACGCCCAGTACATTACCAATAACTAGATCATAAATAGGATCAGGCAGACACTGCGCTTCCACTTGGCCCTTGAGATAAGGTGTATCGACATTAATCTTTGCGATGGGCACTTTCCTTGCTGTGTTATCGATGAGCAGCATAACATTAAAGTCCCGAGTGAACTGATCCTCAGACACAAGCTCCCTCTTTACAACTATTCCGCTACAACCAGTGTCTCTCAGGACATCAACAGAGTTCTCTCCAACTCTACCTTTCACAACAGGCATTTTACTTCTTACACCAGTCAACAGTTCAACACAGGCACTACTTAACAATGGAATCTTCTTACCACAGGCTAACAGTAGCTGATCATCTTTGATACAGGAATTGACTTCTTCTGTAGGTTTAACTCCGGACGGTTGAACTAGACAACTGGCGCCCACTTGACCACATTGCACAGGATTACCATCCTTACTTTGTCCTTCAAATCTTCGTCCGACTGATCGACAGTTTCTAGCTTTGTATCCTTGCTTGCCACGCAGAAAACAACTTTTTGTTCTCGTTGGGCAGTTTGCAGCTTAATGACCATGGGCGGTACACTTAAAGCACTGAATGGATGTTGAATTAAACTGTGGTTTCTCAGCTTCGTCCTCCTTAGGCTGCTCTGCCGGCTTTCTACTCTCCGGGCGGAACAAATGCTTACCATGAGCCTCCAAGTACTGGTCAGTGATCTTCGCAATTTTTGTTAGAGTTTTAGGTGCCCTTTCTCGCAGATGAATGGCTAAGTCTTTGGGGCAGTATTTTAGACCATCAAAAGTACGCTTAGTATCTGAAAGCTCTAGCCACCATAACAGGTATCTGTCCAGTCACACAATAAACTGGTCCGGACTTTCGTCAATTTCTGGTTTAGATTCCCTAAATTTACGACGATAGCCGTCTTCTGTGAGATCATATCTCTTCGTCAACGCAATCTTTACCTTGTCATAATCTTTAGCTGCTTCCTCAGACAGACATGAGTACACTTCCAGTGCTCGTCCAGACAACAAAGCACTGAGCTTTGATGCCCATCCAGTTTTTTTCCACTTAGCTGTCTCTGCAAATCTCTCAAACCTCTGCAAATTTGCGTCCAAATCATCTGTATCATCCATGAACACTGCCAAGTATTTTACCTCAAAATTCATTAAAACAAACCAGCTAGTTATTCTTGAAGCCACTCACAAGCAATTTCAGATAGTGTTTACGTTTAGAGTGTTACGTTTTGTAGGAGTGCGTGTCCATTTCATGCATGCTGTAATTTGCACAAAATGACTGTCGAATCAGGGACATCAAAAATTGGCATATCACACGCATCATACATGTATCCCAGAACTGATCCTTAAACACGATAAGGCATTCTTTGAATTCACAAAATGATTATAAAAGCCAATCAATCCTTGTTGAACCAAGATTAGCATTCTAACTTTTAATCTTACAAAGGCAACAACAGGATGACTGTAAAAACTGTTCAAGTGCATTTCTAACAATGCAAGTACAGTACAAGTGCAATACAGTCTTTTTCAGTTTCTGAGAGTTTCTGACAATCCCTGACTACACGTCTCACTTCGAAGTGCTGCCTACATATCAGTCACTTCAAGCAAATATAAATGTTGGCCAGCGAGATTTTGCCTTGCAAAAGTACAATGACTCTTTTTGCTGTATAGGGCAACCTGTGTCAAACATTAGGCCGATAAATTTTTGCAAAAGCCTTGTTGTCTAAATTTAAACGTTTCAGTGGTACAAGAATCTGATATGACAAATGCACACTAGGTTTTTTGTTGTTAGGTGTTGAAATGGACTAATTGCATGGTTTTGAAAGAGTCTCTAACTTATCTTGTGGATTTTTTTGGACCTGAAAACAGATGTTTTTGAGGTTTAATTACAGTCTGATGAAAAACTTCCCAATTATAAACCTAGCAAAATGACTGAGGTATTCACTAGGAGATTGGGGGTCTCCTTCAGATGGTTGAAAGAAGTTGTATAGTGTTCAGTGCTCTACACAGTATTGTATAGTGTATAAACAAGGAAGATACTAAGTTAATGACAATTCTTCTTGCAATGTAATAAGTATTCAAAGCGTGAAGCCAAATAAAGCTTAATTTAATTTAACATTTTTTCCTCTCATTTTTACACACTTAGACCTCAAAACTCTCCTCCTTTCTTTTAACGACTTGGTTCTCTCGCTGGAGACATTGTGACGTGACCTATTTACATCAACTTGAAGAAGTTTTTTTTCATGGATGAAATGAGTGCCATCTTCTTTGGAGAGGATACTAAATGATATGTCCCATTTCATAAAAAAATTTCAAATCAGACAGATTAAATAATATTTACCTAATTAGGGTACAGAATGTATGGAACAAGTATTTCAGGATTTCCCAGTGATAAATAAAAGAAAATGTTTGAAGACAGAAAAATTATACTGCCAAGTCATGTAGCCTTGGTTTACAGTGTACATCTTCAGTATTTGACATCCATGTTAATGTCAATTGGTACCTGTCAAAACAAGGTATTGGCTGACTAGTCTCACATGACCTATAGTTTGGTACACAACTTGGTTGGGATTTGACTTCTTAAAAATTTACAAGTACATCATAATCCCAGGGGGAGGGGGTACTTAACAAAGTTTAATGCAGGGAGGCTCCGCCCTGAGGTCCAGTCCCTTACCCTTTTATATACCATTTTGCCAGAAAAGTTATGAAAAGGTACCCCTTTCACATAGCCATGTGCAACTCGGTCTTATAAATAAATTGCTGAGAATTGTCATTTTCATGTTGTGCTTATTAAATAAACTGATACAGCCATAAGGTGCATCTATTCGAAATATTTTGATTGAAGGCCCTTTTTAATACCTAAATGACCAATTTCCCTGCCCTTTTATATACCTAAAGCCTGAAAAAGGTACCCCTTTCAGGCAGAGCCTCCCCATATAGGCCATTTTAGGGAGTACCCCACCCCAGATCATAATATTTTGGTGTGGAAGTTTATGCGATATTTCATAATTATTCTTTGAAATCGAGGTGAATATTGGCTGTGATTCCCTGACATTAACAAGCTCTTAGTATATACACACTAAATGATCTCAACAACAGTTGAAAAGGACTTGTTAAAAGTTAATTTAATTGATCTCTCAATTTCTCATGCATGGAAAATGTGCAAGTGGCATGAAGTATGTGTGCAATTATTTACAGAATATTCTAACTTGGCATGTAATTTCCACTTTTTTCTACCAGTAGGTTGTGAAAAATTTTACATAGGTTTTTAAAATACGGCTAATGGGTTTAATGTTCAAAAAATCAATTCAGTGCAATATTCAAATAATTAATTCATTAATGTAACCTTGAGGGGTATGCTTCACTTGGTTTGACTGTAACTGTGTAGATAGTCTGTATACATAGTCTTTCATAATAAGTTGTGGCTTCTATATTAAATTGTTAATGCCTGATGTATTAACTGTGTTTTTAAATAAAGATGAGAATGATGATGATAGAGAATTCAGTCTTTTTGTTTGGGTATGGGAGAGGTTAAGTTAACTATAGCTTTTACAGGTAGTTACTTTGGAATTGCATATCTCTAAACTGTATTTCAATCAGATAAACATTTTGCTGAGACATCATTGTCTGATCTGAATAATTTACCAAAAAGTGAATTGTGGTGTCAGAAATTCTGAGGAGGGGGGAGGGGGGGGGGCAGGAATTCGAAACTTAAATTTTAAAAAGGAAAGTATGAAAGTGAACTGGCAGTTTCAGTGGGGTGTTTGGAGAAAGACATTTGTTGATAGAGATTTGAATGTCTTCTGTATCTGCTATAGCCTTTTTTATTACAGGAGTGGGTTATCAAGCCTCAGCCAAACACCCAATCTGGAGGGCCAGGTAATCACAATTTGTCTGGTTCCTAACCTTCAACCTAACAGAAGTACAAGACTCCAGCTGACATAGCTCATAGTGTCGTGGGTACAAAAACCATTCCTCCACAATAAGGTGGTGACCCCTTAGGATGGTTGGAAGTCGGGAGGAGTAAAAAAATATTAGGTGGCAGGTTCTGCAACGGAATGGATTTTATCTGGAACACAAATATATGAAAAAGGTAGAATTTTGCTGCACTGTAGGCTAGTGAACCTCCTTGAAAGTATCTAGGACAGATGACATACAGTATTTGCTTGGAACAAGACTTAACTTACTATTTGGAGAGGAGGGATGGTGCAGTTTTCATGTGTTTTCTCACAATGGTGCATTTTGCAAAAAAGCATATTTTCCAATGTGGTCAGTGTAAGATGCAGACTTTGGATGCAGTCCAGATGTTATAATGCAGACTGAGGGTAAAATGCCAACTGAAGTGCTACTGTATGCTAGCAGTAAACAGACCAACCTTATTAAGGCTACAGGAAGTGAGAGTCTGCGCCCTGATTAGCCTGAATAGCTCTAGGGTTAGACTGAATATCACTCGGATTAGCTGGGAAGGATCTAGGGGGTTTGGCTGGTTCATTTGAACTCCCTAAATTAAAAAAAAATAACATACTAACTTGGCCTCAGAATGACAGAAATCTTATTTCCAAGGACCACAATGTCAAAACATTTTCCAGGGGAGACCGCCTCTCAAAACCCCTTCATTGTATCCACCCCAGGGTTAGCCTGAATATATTCTACAGTTAGCCTGTTTACTGTCAGCTCTCTACAAAAGACGAGTCAGTTACGTATACCTTACCCTACGTCTACAGTGCTCGGTCTGCGTTTTACACTGACCGAATTTCGATTTACCTACAAGCCTTCACATTAAAGAATGTTTCCACAGTAAGTGGAACAAGAATCTCTTTTGGCGGATTGCTTTTCTCGTTAACACAATGGACAAATATTTGCAATAACGAAGCCCACAGCTGCGGGTAAAGCTGCGTAGCCAAGGAACAATAATCGTAGTATGCGAAGTAGTACAGTCTTACAATATCACACATGCAAAATATACAAAGAGCAATTTATTTTATCCTTCGAGCTGTATATTACATGCACAATACAATTTTCTACAATGCTACATTAAACCTCAATAAGCAAACTACAAGTTTTCAGCGCTAGCTCATGGCAGTACTGAAGTGGCAAAACAAGGCACGAATGAATAGCACACAAGCGAAAAACACAACAAAATTAGGCATTTGTGTGCACTACTTACGAATTCGTCCTCCACTTTTCTATCCTCAGCCCACAAAACAGAAGTCCATGAACAAATAGCATTTAAAAATTTTCATCAGCACGAAAAAAGCATATTTATATGTTTGTAAAATTAAACAAGCTACAAAAATTTGCGGTTCAAAACCTTAAAGAACTTAACACGACCTTAAAAAAAGGAAAAACGGTACCTCGGGTGACTTTGGAAAAGCTGAAAGTTTCGTCTCGGAAGAGCTGTTGTTATCGCCTCAGGAAACTGAAAACACCGTTTTGTATACCTGCCAACTCTCACGCCTTAGGCGTGAGTCTCATGCCTGCGGGTTGAAAACTCACGAGTCTCACGCCTGCGGGCCAATTTCTCACGCCTGATTGAAAAATGTGAGTTGTTGCCATTTTGCTTGACACAATTTCCAAAAATATGTTAACTCAGACGCATGTAAGGAACGAAAACCATGTGTAAAATGAATAAATGACAATACCTTACCTCGCGATCTCCGATTTTTGAAGTGAAAAGCACTGGGAACGAACTATAGCACTAATGTTATCAACTAACGTCGGTCATTGTGGCTAAGCGTTTTCTCGACAACTTCAACTTCGATAGACTTCGGACGTCTTCGGAAGACTTCGGAATTCTTCGGGAATCTTCGGAAATGATCGTGTCGTCTTCAAAAATCTCAGCACTCCCAGGATAAAAATCTCACGCCTATATCTCAGAAAAAGTTGGCAGGTATA
>JAHPZR010028573.1:0-5000 GCA_019787425.1 Platygyra sinensis
AAAGATGAAATAACAACAACATGATATTGAATTTATGGAGACCTCCGGAAAAAACCCGAGTCCAAGATGGGATTTGAACCCACGACCCTCCGTGATCTAGTCGGATGCTCTAACCACTGAGCTACTGGAGACTCTGTGGTGAGCAAGGGTCATCACGCGGTTACACAGCCAAGTAATGACTGGCACACATGAACTCACTAACAGCATCGCGCTGTCACATTAAAGCATATCAAGATGCAGCCATACACCTTCACATGCAATAGGCAAGCTATAAAAATTGTAACTTGTTACCGAAACTCGTGCATATAAAAGAAAAAAAATTCTTTTTTCAGCCTCAGTTTTCTTTCCCTTGAATCTTAGAGGCAGATTAAAATTATAATATATCAAACTTTCGATGTGGTTACTTTGACCTCTCTGCTGCCAGACTAACGTGGGAAAACCATCAAGATGTAATGTTTCTGCGCGTTGGCCACTGGTTCTTCCATTCTGCGGCACTGTTGTGCTCTAAGGAGTGTTTACTTATTAAAAGTTATATTCTTAAATTTCTCTTGACAGAAAAGAATCAGAAGTCTCAGGATCAGTATAACCATTCGACTTCAGAAGTAGCGAAAGAAAGAGACCAGGTAATGCTGTATGATAAGATTTTACTAGCGAGCCGGCACCAAAGAAACAAACCAACCTATTAGATCAAGGGAACGAGCAGGCTGTGAGCCCGTATTGCACTGTGAAGTCGTACTTTGTTTTCGGTTAAATATCAGCGCGTATTATATGTAAAAACCATCCAATGCGTTCAATTTAAGGTTTGTTTTCATTCATCTTTACAGTTGCAAGCTGACTTGACAGCCGTAGAGACGGCCTTCTCAGACCTTCACAGAAGATACGAAAAACTCAAAGGAGTGGTGGAGAACTTTAAAAAGGTAGTGCATGCTTCCTGTCAGTGAATTACTGTCAAGTTCCTTTTTTAAATTAACATATTTCCGAGTTTTTTTCGTGCGTTATCGAAAGTGGATAGGATAATAGAGGATTTATCGCTGAAAATTGGTCACACCCTTTGACTGGATGCTAAGAAATGATGTGGTTTTTGATAGACAGTTGTGATCTGATATCTTTTTAAATCTCTTTTCAAGGGAAATCATTTCTAACAAAACCATGCAAATGTCGAAAACAAATTTTGGAATTCATATAAAACACTTGAAAGCATTGGTGAAATGAGAGTGACTATGAAATTTTACCTGAGTTTGCACACTGATTTCTCTGAACCTTGAATATTACTATATTTAATTTTCTCTAGTTTCTATGAAAAATTGATTTTGGTGTTGTTTCAGTGAATCACTTATAGCTTTATCCTTAGAAATTGTAAAGAGGATTTTAATATACGAAGCATTCTGTTACAAGATTGTTGTTCCCATAAGTTGTAATTGCTCGATTTCCTGTGGGATTTCATCTTAATTTCCTAGACCCTTGAAAAAAAATTGTGAATAGTGAATGCTTTAAATAGCACAAAAAAAAAAAAACCCTCAGGAATCTTTTGCGCCCTATACTAGGCTTTTGTTTAATGTGGATTTTGTATTGCTTCGTATACGATATAGCAATGCACTTCTCTCCTTTTTTTATCACAGAACGAAGAAATACTGAAAAAGGCAACAAGCGACTACCAGGAAAAATTAAAAAAATCCGAAGAAAAGTATCGCTTGTTAAAGAAACACGCCGAAGAAAAAATCGAGAGGTTTGTATTTGATCTTAACTGCTGAGAAGAGCTACATATTCAAACTAGAATCTTTGACTAAAAGAGCAGTGATGGCAAAATGGTCGACATTTTTGAAAATGAATTTACAGATCTTCGAAGAAAGAGTTTTCTATTTGATCGGTGTTCTCGAGCTGTGGCAATTGAGTTTTGTTCCTATTGCTATTGTTTGGGAATTACTCACACATGGTCTCCATTACTGAAAAACGCTGCATGAAAAGTCTACTGAACATATGAACAAGAGAAATTCGTGCCACCTGTTTCAGCTTACGTCCCCTACAAACGTTTCCACGTTACGAAAAAAAGCATTTTAGGTTTAAGTTATACAAGGCCGAGCGGCCAGAAACATAATGCTCTCAGAGCTATTTTACTTTTGTTTTGGTGATGTTGTCGTTGCGGCTCGGCATACTAATTTTTTTTCGTTTGTTTATTCATGTTTTTTTTTTCAGTGCAAATATCGAAATTACTCGAGTACGGAAATCCAATGAATCAGAGATAGCGGTAATGAAAGCTGCTCTCAAGAAAGAACAAACCAAGTCAGCCAGTTTAGAAATGAGTCTACAGCAGAAGGTAAGCTTTTTATGACATCAATTTCGGGCATTTTTGTTGTTTTTCCTCAAGGCACTGTCCACACTTCAGCGGAGAAATTTTTAAACGCAAACACTCGCCATTTATCAAATGATTTTGGATTTGTGGAAGCAGAAAACTTTCGAAGAGAAATCTCATTATTATCATGATCTTATCGTTTACGAAAAGCGCCGTTTTGAAAATGCTTTCCGTCCACACGAAAACGCAAAGCCGGTTTCTTCAAATTCCTTCGGTTTGAAGAGCGCTTTTGAAAAGCTGCGTTTTTCGTGACGGATTTGTGTGGACGGTAGGCCTAACCGTAGAAGTAGTGCTACATTTTCCCATTTCTCTGGCGTATTGTAGCCGAGAAGGACCGAAATTTCCTCGTGTCGACGTTGAATTGTATAATAGGGAGCTTAAGATACAGACGTTTTCGGGGCGACGGCGACGTGACAACCCGGGTAGACTGGTTCTGAGGTTGCTGTTTTCGTGTCATAGTTAAAGTTGTTAAGATTTCGATGACGGCCGGCCTCTGCGACTTCGTCGATTTATTTGTCGCACTTTAAAAATAAGCAGGCTTTTTTTATCGCAGCATGGCTACGTTTGAGGAGTTCCGCCTTCTCCTGGTCCTTTACTACGACGCTAATCTTACTAGCGATGAAAATTTCTTGCTTGTGTACGAAATGTTTATGTCGAACTGACTCCAATTTCCATATGACGAGTAAAGTCGCTTTGACTTGGATATTACACATGAGTGTAGCTGAGAGCAAAGCAGAATTCACGTTTGACATAAAGGACCTTCCAGTTCTTGTTGAAGTCTTGTAGATTCCACCATAAATGCCCAAAACTTACTTCGACAATTTGGACTTCACTGAAGTACATGTTGCTTCGGTCATTTTGAGCTAAAGAGAAAACAAAAGGTCTCTTGAGTCGGCCGAGACGTCGTGGGATGATTTATGCGAAATGTAATAATGCAATCACTTGAATACAAATGACAAAATTGGCAGTATATTACAAAAACAAACAAGATCAACTCACGTTTTCACCGCGACGGCAAACCCACTGATCTCACGTCGCCGACGTGAGGGCAACGGCGGGGCCGCATGCGCAGTCAATCTCGCCCCAATCTTAATCGTTCTTCACGTCGCCGTCGCCCCGAAAACGTCTGCATCTTAAGCTCCCTAATGATGCTGATGAGAAAAATTAGCCGTGGAAAGAGCTATTCACTGGCCACAGGATTGATAGGCATTTCTTCTTCCTTTTACTTCACAGGTAACCGAAAAATGCTGAACTTACAGCAATATGCGACGAATTGATCAACAAGATGGGAGGACAACGGTCATAGCATCACCATGAGTGGTTTATTACTCCTGGTCTCCTTATCTCCCCCCGGATCACCTCAATTTCCACATAGCGAATTGAGAAGATGTATGATGAAGGCAGTGGTGTTTCCGGGGGAGACTGTGCTGAGAGACATGACACTGTATATACGATGCGAAGGTGGTTCCATAGTTGACAATTTTTGTACGTTAGGGAACAAATTAATGAGAGTTAATCCTGCATGATTAATTGTTAATAGTTGATATTTGAGGCGGGCTTCAGCTCTAATATCATTCATGATGTGCGCGATTCCTTGAGTACACTACAATTACTATTTAAGTTCAGGTGGGCTTTCAATAGTACTGCGTGGAACGAGCTAAAACCTAGGGCAAAGTAGGGACGGTACCTCTCAAAATCTTGCCCATTCTTTTCCACCCTTGATTCTCTTTTTACTATCGCCACCCTTGTGTGTGTGTCATGGTTTTTCTTTTGCCTAGTTCGTATTCCACGATATTTGGCCTTGGTCACCGAAATCATTTGACCGTGAAGGCTCGACAGAAAGCCGTACATGAACTAGTCAACAGGCCACTTTCGACATGTTAAAATTCAATTTGATTGTGAGGCCTAGGAGACCTAAACCAAAGAGAAATGAATAAAATGTCATTCAATTCCCTTTGTTTGTGTCCTCTAAGCCTCACTGCCAAGCTAAATCTCGAAAACAGTCTATTCTTACCTCTAAAAAATACTTCTTTTGAGAGCTCTGTTATTAATTTACAAAACCTTTTGCTTAGGAAGGAAAGTCTAGGTACCAGAACACAGCTAATGTAATGGGTTATTGAAAATCTGTGTGCTCTTCTTCACCTTAAAGACATTTCAGTAATTGTGATCGATAATGATGATACACACAACTCGGTTAATATTTGACAGTTGGCTGTCGTAATAAGCCAACATGCAAGTGAATCCTGCAATATAGGCAAAGCACTCAGTTCCGTGTGTTTATTTGTTGGCAGCCAAAGGTTATTCGTGAAAAAGTCTAAATTGAAAAAAGTTGACTAGTAAATATTGCCCAGGGTCGGGTTGTTCGAAAGATGATTAATGCTAACCCAGGATTAAAAGTTAAACGGAGTATTTATTTTTCTTGTGTAAAACCGTTTTTTACTGCTGACGTTTTGTGTAGTTTGAGCATAGTCGAGTTCAAAACTGAAAAACTAACAGTATAAACAGAAAACCTCATCGAAAAGTTACAAAACTCAAATCAAAATTCTGGCTAATCCTGGGTTAGCTTAATCGGGCTTTGAACAACCCGGTCCAGAAGTTTACTTTCTCGGTCGGTATTCAAGGTTATCCTGGCATTTCGTATGATGTATAA
>JAHPZR010028573.1:10000-15000 GCA_019787425.1 Platygyra sinensis
TCAGGCAAAATTATTTTTGAAGCGAAATTGAGTGTTGGTTCTTAGAGAGGCAGCCTCTATTTAACACTTGGTTTGTCAGGTCATTGCTTGATTGATGTCTGCCTGGAGACCTCCATTGCTGAGCTCATCACTTCCTGAAGCGAAAAGAACGAAAGCGATAAACCAAGTTATAAACCATTTTTTTGTAGTAAACCAATTCCCTTTTAAAGCTGTAGATTGACACAGTTTGGGCCCAGGTTTCCCATGCAGGGTTGCTTGCAGTCCATTCCTGAGCTAAAGGGAAATGTTTGTACTTACTTTTATTATGTCACCTTGCAACAAGTTTCCATTCTTCTCCATTGTTGTGGTCATCACGCTCTAGAACAAAAAAAAGCTAGGCTTCCTTAATTTTACAATGTATATCAGACTGATAGTCTGATAAACATTGTAAAATTAAGGAAGCCTTGCTGATTCGCGATTTAAAACCAGCGCTTACTCAGGTAAATTAAGGCATGGGTCAGCAGTTACTTTCCTAACAAAAGCTGGGGGGTGGTCCATCTTCTGAGGCTTTGTTCATAACAACATCAACTCTTAGTAGACAAATAAATATTCCAAAGGGATTTTTTTGATTTATCAACCATATGCAAATTAGGTCACGTGACTTGATACGGCCAAAAAACCGGGGGAAATCTTTAAGCAAAAATGGAACACTTTGTAAAAAGAAGGTTTCCACCGATCTGGTACATGACATGTTCTAATGACAACAGCAAAGAAACTATGCTTGGCAATTGTTAAATATTTCATTGATTTTGGAAATAAACGGTTTCTTCTACTAGTACCCAGTCCCCCGATAAAAGTAATTGCCTTATAAAAAGTTTCTTTTTAAGTATCTTAACTTTTCCAAGCGCAGAAAAGATGTATCTACTCGCCTTAAAATCATGAAATGAACACCAAAGTTTAAAAAAATAAGAAAAGTGTTCCCATCTGACAAAAGAGATTTTTGGCTTTAAGAGGTCACGTGACCTAATTTGTATGTTTTTGACAGGCCAAATCGACAAAAAATGACACCCTTTTAACCTGGCAAAGTTTCATGCTGCTACAACTGAAGCCTCAAAAGATAGACTACCCCCTAACTTTTTGGATGAATAACTGGAGGCCCTTGCCTTAAATTACTTGAGTAATGAAAATATTGGCAGTGAGAAACTTCTTCTCTACTAGCCATGTATATTTTTCCAGCAGACTTAACTAGGTCTGTTTATTTTCATTTACTTTTTCATTGTCATTACTTTCGTTATTTGATATTAGTCTTCGCGTTTAAATTTAATTGCAGATTACCTTACTTGTATTTCCAAAGTCAAATGTCGCGTTATCTCCAATCAGCATAAACGGTGCCCACTCGGAAAACTTGGCAAAGTTGTTATCTCTCATCCACTTCATGGCCTGGTGAAGAGATTCACTGGCACTCACCCCACGATAAAGATGCTTGTAGAAACGACTCATCAACTGCTTAGTTGCCTCGTCTTCTAGAGCCCACAGTGCTACCAACACTGAGCGTGCACCGGACCCTAAGAACGCTCGAGCCATTCCAACAACTCCTTCGACTTTAATCTGTCCCCGACCACTGTGACAACAGCTAATTACAACAAGTTTGGCTCGCAGCTGAGCTTGCGAGATGTCACCCACCGTTAATAAGCAGTCGGTTTCACGTGGAAGTTGACTACCAGTTCTAACAGGCGCAAGGATAATCTCTCCTTTCTCCGCATCACCATGCGCAGCGAAGTGTATCAGGCTCACTGAATTTATTCTTTGAAGTACCACCTGCTTAGTTGCTTGCTGTCCTATCAAAGGCTGAACACCTAATAGTCGTCCAATCATCTCTGCTTCGTTTCTTGCAAAGGGCAATGGTGAGATGTTTTTTCGGCGACCCTTCCAAACGACTTCACCAACGTCAGGATCACCCACTATCAGAGCGCTAGTCTGACTGTGATAGTCGGCAGGACTGTCTTGAATGCATTTGAGAGTTGTCAACGAAGGGACAATGCGAATCCTGAAAGTCTCTGATAAGTACTTTCCACTGTCATCAAGTAAAGCTGGAAATGGAACACGGTATAAATGGCGATCAGGAACAATGATGATCTCAGACCCCTTGAGTAAGTCGGCCACAGGAGCGATGATCATTTTGTAGAGTGAGATTAGATTTCGTCTGGGATCATCTTTATAACTTTCTAGTCTGCCGAAGCTTTTAGCCATGTTATCAAAAAAAGTATTCAGATTTGTAGCTTGTTTAGTGTACAGTGTCTTTTTCTCCACTGCGTTTCCTCGGAATTCAACGACTCCACTTGCTTTCAGAATCCACAATAGTACATTTTGAACATCATATGAAATGTACACACAGGTAGAGTCACTTTCTAGGTTGACGACATTTTCAATGCCAGTCCATGATTGTGGGTCAGCTGAGATTTGCCTTTCAACAGAGTACTGAGCTGCCATCAAGTCTGATAGGGCCCTAGCCCGTCCGAGCTCTTGAACATAAAGAGCTTTCTTAGGATTGCCAGAGACGCAAAACAATGAAGTGAGTGTTTCGTAGGGATCTTTATGCTGATGTGAGAAAAGTACCTTGAAAACATCATTGTCTTTGAGAAAGCCTCGGCACTCTTCGCATTTTTGAATAGCTTGAAACAAATAGGTAAACGCTTCCTGTTTCTTGTCCTGTGCTATCTTTGCTATTGCAATGCTCTCATAGGCGAAAATCTCCACCATGGAGTCTTTAACTCCCTCCTTAACTATTGAAAGTGCCTTCTCGAAGTATTCTTCAGCCTTAACACATTCATGGAGATTTATACACAGACATCCTAAATGACAGTAAGCAAATGCTTCTAATCTCAGGTCACCAATTTCCAAGCTGATAGCAAGTGCTTTCTCGCCATATTCTTTGGCCTTGACATAATTACCCAGACGGATAAACAGTTTTCCTAGACAAAATAAACATTGTGTTTCGCATGATCTGTAACCAGTTTCAGTTGCAATGAGAAGTGCTTCCTTGAAATGTTTGTTAGTATCAGCATATTTTATACCGAGAGAAAGTAACACCTGTCCTAAACAAAGCCGAGAATGTGCTTCTGTTACTCTGTCGCCAATTTTCCTTGCGATCGCAATTGCTTTCTCAAAATATTCGTTTGCTTTGAAATAGTCACCAAGAGAATTAAACACACCTCCTACTCTTTCATAAACTGATCCTTCTCTTCTTCTGTCACCAATTTCAATTGCGATCGCAAGTGCTTTCTCAAAATATTCATTTGCTTTGGCATAGTCACCAAGAAATTTGAATACAGATCCTAGGTTTTGATAAACTGATCCTTCTCCTTCTCTGTCACCAATTTCAATTGCGACCGCAAGTGCTTTCTCAAGATATTCGTTTGCTTTGCTATAGTCACCAAGAGATATAAACACAGTTCCCAGGTTTTCATAATGTGATCCTTCTCCTTCTCTCTCACCAATTTCAATTGCGATCGCAAGTGCTTTCTCAAGATATTCATTTGCTTTGACATAGTCACCAAGATATATTAACACAGTTCCCAGGTTTCCATAATGTGATCCTTCTCCTTCTCTGTCACCAATTTCAATTGCGATCGCAAGTGCTTTCTCAAAATATTCATTTGCTTTGACATAGTCACCAAGAGATACAAACACAGTTCCCAGGTTTCCATAACGTGATCCTTCTCCTTTTCTGTCACCAATTTCAATTGCGATCGCAAGTGCTTTCTCAAGATATTCATTTGCTTTGACATAGTCACCAAGAGATTTAAACACAGATCCCATTTTTTCATAAACTGATCCTTCAATTCTTCTGTCATCAATTTCAATTGCGATCGCAAGTGCTTTCTCAAGATATTCATTTGCTTTGATATAGTCACAAAGAGATATAAACACAGATCCCAGGTTTCCATAAACTGATCCTTCTCCTTTTCTGTCACCAATTTCAATTGCGACCGCAAGTGCTTTCTCAAGATATTCATTCGCTTTGACATAGTCACTAAGAGATAGAAACACAGTTCCCAGGTTTGCATAACCTGATACTTCTTCGTTTCTGTCACCAATTTCAATTGCGATCGCAAGTGCTTTCTCAAGATATTCATTTGCTTTGACATAGTCACAAAGAGATATAAACACAGATCCCAGGTTTCCATAAACTGATCCTTCTCCGTTTCTGTCACCAATTTCAATTGCGATCGCAAGTGCTTTCTCAAGATATTCATTTGCTTTGACATAGTCACAAAGAGATATAAACACAGATCCCAGGTTTCCATAAACTGATCCTTCTCGTTTTCTGTCACCAATTTCAATTGCGACCGCAAGTGCTTTCTCAAGATATTCATTTGCTTTGACATAGTCACCAAGAGATAAAAACACAGTTCCCAGGTTTCCATAACCTGATGCTTTCTTTTTCTGTCACCAATTTCATTCAATCGCGATCGCAAGTGCTTTCTCAACATATCCTATAGATTTGTGCAAATTCACTGTGGAACCGAGCTACAGCACAGGCTTCTAGCTCTGCGCAAAGCGTGTGCTTCATATTTCCTGGTTCCTGTTTTGTTCATGGATACTGATCGCTCTCTCTCATTAAGTGCTTTTGCCGCCACATGATTTATTTTGAGCTTCACATATATCGTTGTACCCACTTTATGTAAAGTATACCTTCTTGGACCGTTTTAACGACACTCGAGTGCACAGACATGGAATAGTGAAAAAAATAAGTAGACACCTCGCGTTTATTGCGAGAATTTTCTGCCGTATCGCTATGGCATTTGTGTAATCACGGATGTGAAGGTATGCCGGCCAACATTACTTTATAGATTGCTTCTGTAAAGAACATTTTGCAAACTGCTGTTCTTCTTCCAGATGTTTTATTTACTTAGTTAAGACCAAGCTTTCCTTGCATAACTCGGATTGTGCTTTTGTGAGCACGAACCGGTCCATCACCAAAGAAACGTGGCAACAACAAAGCGAGATGGTGTGCTTGT
>JAHPZR010028576.1:0-11296 GCA_019787425.1 Platygyra sinensis
AAGGGGTTTAACAGTATAGTCGTAGGTTATCTGGGTCTACAGTAGAACCGGTTATTTCTTGTTATTGTTTTCAATAGCTATGTCATTGCATTTAGTGATTTAAATGATTCCTTTAATAACTGTATAGGAATTTAGTTACTGTTTGGTACAAAGTGTTAAAGGATTTGACCTCATTGTCCTGCTAGTCCCATATGTTTTTAATGACAAATTCAAGTTGTTATTTTGTAACCAGTCTATATATTGGGCAGTGATAGCTGCAATTCTTTATTATATTGATGTTTACATGTACCAGGGTTGCCACAGGTCAGGAAATAGTCCTGGATTAAATTCTTCAAGATCATGGAAAGGCCACGGAAGTTTATTTAGAGTCAGGAAAAATTGACATTTTGAAGAAAAGTCACGGAAAATAAAATTTAAATAATTTAACACAGCTGAGTTAATTAACCATTGAACGCTGGAAGAAACATTCGGGTTCAATGTGATCTCAATGTTCAATGAATTTATCACGGTTAATGAACAAGTGGAAGAAGCAGCCATTATTAGACCTGATATTTTGCATTTCTTTGGCCAGGGATAGTTTATTTTTATTAGGGAAAAGTCAGGGAATCTTGAAAATGGATGCCTGTGGCAACCATGTGTACATGTATTTTTATGCACTGATAAAATGATTATTTTTTTGTTAAATATTCCACTTAATATCCAACTATTCACCACACTGTACTCAGGTAAGTGACTTGATTTGTTGAGTAATTATTGTTTATTTAAAGTGGAGAATTCTTAAAGTTATGTTCTTGAAAAGATATATATATATATTCATACTTGAAGGGGAAGTATCACTAAGATCATGACCTAACAATGGTCAAAACTAGTTGCAAATTAAAGTAATATTAAAAATGAAGAGAAAAGAATACAACAAAATGATTGTATGAAAGAGAAAGTATTTATGATTTGTCCATGTTCTGGAAATAAAAAGTCAAGAACTTCAAAAAATTATCCTAAGGTTTTTCAAATTGTGGTTCTGTCTAAATCAAGACACTTAGCACAATTTAATAGTCTACTCTATCTACCCAATAACTTTTTTTCTCTATCACATTCAGGCTAACATTATCATAGTGTCCGGTTGTTTTACTTTTTTATGGCTAATTATGTAGCGTGTGTTGAAAAATTGAAAATGGATTTATAGCCTCTGGTGTTACAGATGATTTAGATTAGATGTAGTATAAAGCTATTGGTGTCATGACTTTGATGCTCAAAATTAACAAATAATATGTTAGGGACAGTACTTAATAATAATTATTTCGGCTTTGTTTTCTGTTGCGTAGTGTCTTTTTTGGTCATAGCTTGGATATACTGTTTACATGTTTTTCAATGATTTTCTTTTGCACCGTTTGTATCTAGCTTTTTATACAAATGTTATTCATGTGACTATGTTGAAGTCAACAGATAATATTCTGCAAAAACCCATTGACAATAAATTAATGCATCAAGAAGCAAAGGAATATCCCTCTTTTCCACTCGGAAATCGGCTTTACATTCAGCTAGGTCTTTATTCGAGAGGGAAAACCTGTCATAAGCCGAGTGAGGAAAAGGAAGATTACTCGGCATGTATTCTTCGTAAAGCGGAACAAACTCTTCTTCGTCTATTATCTCTTTATTAGACACAAACTTATCTTTAACTTAACTTTGCTTTTCCCGAGCAAACGACGGCGTTCTAGTTGCAGTCCTTTATCAGCGACTGCGTTCTAGAAGCCGTCGCGTCTCGGATCTTAAAGTCCCTAATGTCACGCAATAAACGGGACATTACCAGTAACTGCAGCGTCGCGTTTGTTCGCTGAGTGAAAATTTTCTATCACGCTAGTTTGACTTTGTACCTTTTCTGAAAGCAGTTTTATGTTTTACCCAAATTTTGTCAGTGTCGTTCTGTTCTTATTCTTTCGTTTGCCGTTTTGGCGAAAAAATTGCCGTTCCTTCCGCCTTATTCACTTCCTTCGCTTTGACCCGTCGCTAGAAAGTAAAGAGTCTGGGTACGAAATTGAACTAGTTTACCCAACGCATATCGCATCCGGCTCGTGTGCTTGTTTTGTCTCAAAATCCACGATGTATATGCTTTTCTGTAAGCTGAAGATTTGCTATTACCTGGTTTTGATTGCATATCATGGTTGCGACGTTTGTTTCGATTGGTTGAAGTTTTATGAGCTGCTCGTACACAACACAGTTTCTGGAATTTTTATTTCGACAAACAGCAGTCCTGTCAAGATCTTGTTTGGCATCAGCTGTGGTACCGGTACTCTGTTCAGCATAACCATGATCGTTGCGTATGGATATTACATCAAGTTCCACTGGTATTGCATTCGCCATGCAAGCTACCAATCCGTTAAGTATTCTGATGACGAGGTCTCGATTTCCAGCGATCGTGGATGTGACAAGAAATGCAACCGCAAATTCGTCACACTTGAATTATGGTTCTCAGTGCTGGAACTTGTCTTAAAAGATGACTTTCAAAGCGGTATCTTGTATTGGATTTACACTTCGCAATTTATTATAACCAGACCCGGCTGGCAGTCCATCGTCTTTCAAACCTGCAGCGTTATAGCACACTTGAAGCTGGGCATATGTTTCATGGCAAAATTGTGTGGATGTGGTGCAGGCGAAGAACCTTGTTGTGATGGTTCGTGTAAAAACAGCGTCGCGTCTGTAATTGGATTCATAGGTGCAGCAGTTTTCTTTGGCCTAACCGTGGTGTCCCTTGTGAAAGCAGTAAGCGTTTAATTAAACTTAAGAAACGTTTTGGCATTTCGTGGTAAATAATGAACTACTGTACGTTGACTGGATTATTTACGTGTAGATCAACCGATTAGCTTGTGTGCCAATGAACGTCGGTTTATTCTCTGATATCGCTTTTTGTATCCATCTCTAAGAGCTCGCATCAGATTCAAAGACCATTAGAAACTCTGGACTGAGCATTTCATTGTTACAGCTGACATACTGATATAACAATATACATAGTTCCTCCAGTCATTGCACGCCAAGAAGCAACGAAGGTAAATAGGTCATTGAGGTATTTGTCTCGACAAATCTTGTAGTCATTTATCGCTGTAGCGCAGAAGTTTGTTAAAGTTACATCAAGCAATAGTGTCCATGCACATCATTGTGACGCACATTACATTCTCAAACATTATCAAGTTTACAGCGTCACACAGAATTACAGCTCTAATTCTGATTTCAGACGTAGCATCTCCGAGAAATGGCCTGTTTTTCCCAGAAATAATTAATTATTCATGAGCATCACGGGGTAACGATTTCAACATAATAGTCTCTATGCATTGGATTGTTTCAGTGAAATCAGTATGTTTATTTCGAGATATTTGTTATCGTTATGTCATCTTGTTTATGTCAGAACTTCATTGAGTGGTAGATTGAAAAGAGCTGCTGCACCTAAGAAAGCGATCCGGGAGCAAGATTTTCAAGGTCATTGCTTGCTTCATTTAATTCATTTCCTCAGGGTTGTGGCTGCTTCTAACCTTTGTGTCCATAACGGAAGATTTTTCAAGCTCCAGCGCTCATTTTCACTGAGGTTACCGAATGCATGCATTATAAACTTAGCGTGACCGGTTGCAATGGAATTCAATAATGAGTTAAAAAAGTCAGTCTTGTTGTAAATCCAAGCGTTTCCTGGAAATGGGTTTCTCAGAAATGCTATTTCAATTCACTTATTTTTTAGCTGTCTGTCAGTCTTTGGATTCACAATGTTAATAACCAATACCACGGTATATTGTCATTGTATTAAAACAAAATTTCTTTTGTTCCTTTCGCAGACTGGGCTGCTTTTTTCCTCCAATGACATGGGCTTGCTTGATGAGCCTCTATCTCACTTTGTTTATAACAACATAACCATTCTATCTCCATATTCACACTTGCTCAAGAAGAGAGGAAAGAGGCTGCGTGGGTCCAGAAGACAAGTCATTAATGTAGCGAAGGCAATCTCAGGGAACCAAAATGTATTTTGTAGTTTGTATAAAACCTGAAGGTCGTTGAAGTAACCGTTAACTTGCGCAATTTTCGAGAACACAAGGTGTTGGCTTGAAGTTTCATCCTAAAAAGTTCCTGTTTTGGCCTCAGCATCGTTTAATGTACGTTCGATTAGTGCTTGTGTCATGGCCAGTGGCCGTCCTGGCTTCGCTTTGACATTACCTCCGGCATTTCCACCAACTACGTAGTCGCCCTTAGGGGATTCGTGGTGAGGAGGTAAAATATATCTCCCTGAAAACGACTGCGTTGGAGGTTACTAACTGCGGCGTTGCAATTGTTCGCTGAGTTAAGTTTTTGTATGAGGTTAATTTGATTTTAACCCTTTTCTGAAAGCAGTCTTATGTTTTCCCTAAATCTTGCCAGTTTCGTTCAGTTCTTTTTCTTGTTCTGTTTTTGGACGAAACAAATTGCCGTTCATTCCGCCTTGGCTTCTTTCGCTTTTGCCCGTCGCTAGGAAGTAAAGGGTGTGGGTATTCTCGTCCGCATAGCCCTTTTCTCATCTCTTAGTCGGCGGGGCCTTGGCACGAGAATCGAAGGGCTCTGGAGACAGGATTTTCGATTATTACATTCTATGAATTCCGGTCCTCGTGCAATCGTGATGTTTCTTTAAACTGTATGGGATTGAAAATGAGAGCTGTCGTAACGGATGAAGCACATCTCGTTGTACAATGAAAAGTATTTGACATCTGTCTTGAGTTATTTACATCTGCTACAGTTTTAAATAGGGATTTGTAAGTGAACGAATTTTACTCAGCAATTATGTTTTGGGGACAAAAACAAGAAACGAAGACAAATTTCAATTCCTGGTGAGGTAAACAATAAAAGTGAATACGGATAAACAGGCTTCATCTGGGTCGGGGGCTTGGGGTGGGGTGCACACCTCCTGCACCCTCATAAGCGTACGGGCACCCTCGGACTTGGGGGGGGCGGCGACCTTATTGCCCGAAAAAAAATTACAAAATGCCCGAAAGTGTCAGTTGTATATACGTGCTCAAATCGCAGTAAAAACAAAAACGTTTCCCAATTCTTACGTCTAATGAAACTGTTATCATTACGGAAACACAGCCGAATTCCGATTTTTTGGAACATCCAAGGGAACTGATGAAAGTTGCTTTTAAAAATCGGCCGGATAGTTCGTGAAATTATGGCGTTTGAGTGAGGAGAGGGAAACGACTTTTGGTTTGAGTTATCGGAAGGATCGAAAAAATGAGGGTTCAAGAAATCAGGATTCCACTGTAGTTATTTTGAAACATTGCATACTCCTAGCCTATGACTTCATTCGACAACCTGGTAAAATCAGAAACTTATAAAAGAAATCGTAACCATTCGTTAAATTAAGTCAATAATCTAGGATGTGATAGATGATTGATATATAAACAACCCCTCTAAGATTTAGGTCTGTGCGGTTTTTCACTCCCGCGTTATTCGGAAAAGTATTTCACGTTGAGCACAGGAGCAGAGCTGGTTGGAGGGTGCACATAGGCGTACGAGCCGGGGGGGCGGGGGGGGCTGCAGCCCCCCCAGTCGCAGAAAATTTTGAGATTTTTCGGGCAAAACGCTGATGATTCGGGCAAAAGTACTCGGGAGAAAGCATTCTAAAAGGTAGTCAAGGCCTGGCTTGTAGGTTACTTTCACTGGCGTTTGTCTTGTCAAATCGGAGTTAAGGTCAAATGATCTAAGGATCCACAATTGCAGGTATTCTGTTTTGGAAAAGCCATATGCCAATTAAATGTGTACCGTGGGAATCCATGATGTTATTTCCATTAGTGACAAAAGGATGAAAGCAAAGGACGACCAAGATGGGCTCCTGCCAAGACTTATGTTTTTGTGGTGGCTCTGAAAAGAGCCCTTTTGAATGGCTCCGCAAAGTGCCGGTTTAAAATTTTCCTGAACTTCTCGCACGAGGAACAATTAACTGTTTCTTTTATAAGTTTCTGATTTTACCAGGCTGTCGAATGAAGTCATAGGCTAGGAGTATGCAATGTTTCAAAATAACTACAGTGGAATCCTGATTTCTTGAACCCTCATTTTTTCGATCCTTCCGATAACTCAAACCAAAAGTCGTTTCCCTCTCCTCACTCAAACGCCATAATTTCACGAACTATCCGGCCGATTTTTAAAAGCAACTTTCATCAGTTCCCTTGGATGTTCCAAAAAATCGGAATTCGGCTGTGTTTCCGTAATGATAACAGTTTCATTAGACGTAAGAATTGGGAACGTTTTTGTTTTTACTGCGATTTGAGCACGTATATACAACTGACACTTTCGGGCATTTTGTAATTTTTTTCGGGCAATAAGGTCGCCGCCCCCCCCAAGTCCGAGGGTGCCCGTACGCTTATGAGGGTGCAGGAGGTGTGCACCCCACCCCAAGCCCCGACCCAGATGAAGCCTGTTTATCCGTATTCACTTTTATTGTTTACCTCACCAGGAATTGAAATTTGTCTTCGTTTCTTGTTTTTGTCCCCAAAACATAATTGCTGAGTAAAATTCGTTCACTTACAAATCCCTATTTAAAACTGTAGCAGATGTAAATAACTCAAGACAGATGTCAAATACTTTTCATTGTACAACGAGATGTGCTTCATCCGTTACGACAGCTCTCATTTTCAATCCCATACAGTTTAAAGAAACATCACGATTGCACGAGGACCGGAATTCATAGAATGTAATAATCGAAAATCCTGTCTCCAGAGCCCTTCGATTCTCGTGCCAAGGCCCCGCCGACTAAGAGATGAGAAAAGGGCTATGCGGACGAGAATACCCACACCCTTTACTTCCTAGCGACGGGCAAAAGCGAAAGAAGCCAAGGCGGAATGAACGGCAATTTGTTTCGTCCAAAAACAGAACAAGAAAAAGAACTGAACGAAACTGGCAAGATTTAGGGAAAACATAAGACTGCTTTCAGAAAAGGGTTAAAATCAAATTAACCTCATACAAAAACTTAACTCAGCGAACAATTGCAACGCCGCAGTTAGTAACCTCCAACGCAGTCGTTTTCAGGGAGATATATTTTACCTCCTCACCACGAATCCCCTAAGGGCGACTACGTAGTTGGTGGAAATGCCGGAGGTAATGTCAAAGCGAAGCCAGGACGGCCACTGGCCATGACACAAGCACTAATCGAACGTACATTAAACGATGCTGAGGCCAAAACAGGAACTTTTTAGGATGAAACTTCAAGCCAACACCTTGTGTTCTCGAAAATTGCGCAAGTTAACGGTTACTTCAACGACCTTCAGGTTTTATACAAACTACAAAATACATTTTGGTTCCCTGAGATTGCCTTCGCTACATTAATGACTTGTCTTCTGGACCCACGCAGCCTCTTTCCTCTCTTCTTGAGCAAGTGTGAATATGGAGATAGAATGGTTATGTTGTTATAAACAAAGTGAGATAGAGGCTCATCAAGCAAGCCCATGTCATTGGAGGAAAAAAGCAGCCCAGTCTGCGAAAGGAACAAAAGAAATTTTGTTTTAATACAATGACAATATACCGTGGTATTGGTTATTAACATTGTGAATCCAAAGACTGACAGACAGCTAAAAAATAAGTGAATTGAAATAGCATTTCTGAGAAACCCATTTCCAGGAAACGCTTGGATTTACAACAAGACTGACTTTTTTAACTCATTATTGAATTCCATTGCAACCGGTCACGCTAAGTTTATAATGCATGCATTCGGTAACCTCAGTGAAAATGAGCGCTGGAGCTTGAAAAATCTTCCGTTATGGACACAATGGTTAGAAGCAGCCACAACCCTGAGGAAATGAATTAAATGAAGCAAGCAATGACCTTGAAAATCTTGCTCCCGGATCGCTTTCTTAGGTGCAGCAGCTCTTTTCAATCTACCACTCAATGAAGTTCTGACATAAACAAGATGACATAACGATAACAAATATCTCGAAATAAACATACTGATTTCACTGAAACAATCCAATGCATAGAGACTATTATGTTGAAATCGTTACCCCGTGATGCTCATGAATAATTAATTATTTCTGGGAAAAACAGGCCATTTCTCGGAGATGCTACGTCTGAAATCAGAATTAGAGCTGTAATTCTGTGTGACGCTGTAAACTTGATAATGTTTGAGAATGTAATGTGCGTCACAATGATGTGCATGGACACTATTGCTTGATGTAACTTTAACAAACTTCTGCGCTACAGCGATAAATGACTACAAGATTTGTCGAGACAAATACCTCAATGACCTATTTACCTTCGTTGCTTCTTGGCGTGCAATGACTGGAGGAACTATGTATATTGTTATATCAGTATGTCAGCTGTAACAATGAAATGCTCAGTCCAGAGTTTCTAATGGTCTTTGAATCTGATGCGAGCTCTTAGAGATGGATACAAAAAGCGATATCAGAGAATAAACCGACGTTCATTGGCACACAAGCTAATCGGTTGATCTACACGTAAATAATCCAGTCAACGTACAGTAGTTCATTATTTACCACGAAATGCCAAAACGTTTCTTAAGTTTAATTAAACGCTTACTGCTTTCACAAGGGACACCACGGTTAGGCCAAAGAAAACTGCTGCACCTATGAATCCAATTACAGACGCGACGCTGTTTTTACACGAACCATCACAACAAGGTTCTTCGCCTGCACCACATCCACACAATTTTGCCATGAAACATATGCCCAGCTTCAAGTGTGCTATAACGCTGCAGGTTTGAAAGACGATGGACTGCCAGCCGGGTCTGGTTATAATAAATTGCGAAGTGTAAATCCAATACAAGATACCGCTTTGAAAGTCATCTTTTAAGACAAGTTCCAGCACTGAGAACCATAATTCAAGTGTGACGAATTTGCGGTTGCATTTCTTGTCACATCCACGATCGCTGGAAATCGAGACCTCGTCATCAGAATACTTAACGGATTGGTAGCTTGCATGGCGAATGCAATACCAGTGGAACTTGATGTAATATCCATACGCAACGATCATGGTTATGCTGAACAGAGTACCGGTACCACAGCTGATGCCAAACAAGATCTTGACAGGACTGCTGTTTGTCGAAATAAAAATTCCAGAAACTGTGTTGTGTACGAGCAGCTCATAAAACTTCAACCAATCGAAACAAACGTCGCAACCATGATATGCAATCAAAACCAGGTAATAGCAAATCTTCAGCTTACAGAAAAGCATATACATCGTGGATTTTGAGACAAAACAAGCACACGAGCCGGATGCGATATGCGTTGGGTAAACTAGTTCAATTTCGTACCCAGACTCTTTACTTTCTAGCGACGGGTCAAAGCGAAGGAAGTGAATAAGGCGGAAGGAACGGCAATTTTTTCGCCAAAACGGCAAACGAAAGAATAAGAACAGAACGACACTGACAAAATTTGGGTAAAACATAAAACTGCTTTCAGAAAAGGTACAAAGTCAAACTAGCGTGATAGAAAATTTTCACTCAGCGAACAAACGCGACGCTGCAGTTACTGGTAATGTCCCGTTTATTGCGTGACATTAGGGACTTTAAGATCCGAGACGCGACGGCTTCTAGAACGCAGTCGCTGATAAAGGACTGCAACTAGAACGCCGTCGTTTGCTCGGGAAAAGCAAAGTTAAGTTAAAGATAAGTTTGTGTCTAATAAAAGAGATAATAGACGAAGAAGAGTTTGTTCCGCTTTACGAAGAATACATGCCGAGTAATCTTCCTTTTCCTCACTCGGCTTATGACAGGTTTTCCCTCTCGAATAAAGACCTAGCTGAATGTAAAGCCGATTTCCGAGTGGAAAAGAGGGATATTCCTTTGCTTCTTGATGCATTAATTTATTGTCAATGGGTTTTTGCAGAATATTATCTGTTGACTTCAACATAGTCACATGAATAACATTTGTATAAAAAGCTAGATACAAACGGTGCAAAAGAAAATCATTGAAAAACATGTAAACAGTATATCCAAGCTATGACCAAAAAAGACACTACGCAACAGAAAACAAAGCCGAAATAATTATTATTAAGTACTGTCCCTAACATATTATTTGTTAATTTTGAGCATCAAAGTCATGACACCAATAGCTTTATACTACATCTAATCTAAATCATCTGTAACACCAGAGGCTATAAATCCATTTTCAATTTTTCAACACACGCTACATAATTAGCCATAAAAAAGTAAAACAACCGGACACTATGATAATGTTAGCCTGAATGTGATAGAGAAAAAAAGTTATTGGGTAGATAGAGTAGACTATTAAATTGTGCTAAGTGTCTTGATTTAGACAGAACCACAATTTGAAAAACCTTAGGATAATTTTTTGAAGTTCTTGACTTTTTATTTCCAGAACATGGACAAATCATAAATACTTTCTCTTTCATACAATCATTTTGTTGTATTCTTTTCTCTTCATTTTTAATATTACTTTAATTTGCAACTAGTTTTGACCATTGTTAGGTCATGATCTTAGTGATACTTCCCCTTCAAGTATGAATATATATATATATCTTTTCAAGAACATAACTTTAAGAATTCTCCACTTTAAATAAACAATAATTACTCAACAAATCAAGTCACTTACCTGAGTACAGTGTGGTGAATAGTTGGATATTAAGTGGAATATTTAACAAAAAAATAATCATTTTATCAGTGCATAAAAATACATGTACACATGGTTGCCACAGGCATCCATTTTCAAGATTCCCTGACTTTTCCCTAATAAAAATAAACTATCCCTGGCCAAAGAAATGCAAAATATCAGGTCTAATAATGGCTGCTTCTTCCACTTGTTCATTAACCGTGATAAATTCATTGAACATTGAGATCACATTGAACCCGAATGTTTCTTCCAGCGTTCAATGGTTAATTAACTCAGCTGTGTTAAATTATTTAATTTTATTTTCCGTGACTTTTCTTCAAAATGTCAATTTTTCCTGACTCTAAATAAACTTCCGTGGCCTTTCCATGATCTTGAAGAATTTAATCCAGGACTATTTCCTGACCTGTGGCAACCCTGGTACATGTAAACATCAATATAATAAAGAATTGCAGCTATCACTGCCCAATATATAGACTGGTTACAAAATAACAACTTGAATTTGTCATTAAAAACATATGGGACTAGCAGGACAATGAGGTCAAATCCTTTAACACTTTGTACCAAACAGTAACTAAATTCCTATACAGTTATTAAAGGAATCATTTAAATCACTAAATGCAATGACATAGCTATTGAAAACAATAACAAGAAATAACCGGTTCTACTGTAGACCCAGATAACCTACGACTATACTGTTAAACCCCTTTCTTTTA
>JAHPZR010028585.1:0-18011 GCA_019787425.1 Platygyra sinensis
ATGGTTATCAGATAGAGCACTGACTGTTAGACTAATGCGATTTGCATTTCCGGGATCAGTTCGCACAAGAAACATGGGAGCTCATTATTTATCGGAAGAAACGATGAAATGAAAGCAGAAGTGAAGGTTGAAAATTTGGAGTTCAGTGATTTCGCCGCAACCATACCACTTGTTTCGGCTGGAAAATCTAAGAGGGATTTATTATGGCCATTAATTTATAGCTCTATTGTTAGTCCTTGTTTGTAGACACACCCCTCATGAATTTAGCATTGAACATGGAATGAAACTTACGTCGGATACTGATATGGGTATTTCTTTTTTTCAGAGAGGGCAGCATACCCTAAGATATGATGATGTTCATGCAAAATTCAGTTTCTTGAAAATACAAGATTTAAGGAGGCTCGAAAGGGTTTTCCTTGCTATATTATTTGGGAAACGATGGAAGATTACAAAGAAGTATGTTTAATGGTGTGGGCATACTATATGTCTCCTTGCAACTCTATTGATGGGCTATTCTTTAAGGGTAATTGTAACGTCATATCAGTTACCATGGCAACGCACACGGTCCACAAAAGCGTCCTCTAAATTTCAGTTTTTAAAAATTATCTGAGAAACTAATTCGGTGACCTACAATTTTTATTTCTTTGTTAGAAAGTACCCTAAATTCTTTAACTTTTCAGACAGTAGGGGAAAAAAATTATCTAGTAGAATTAAATATATTTAAAGAAAACGCGTTTTATGGCTAACAGAAAATTCCACTAGATAATTTTCCCGAAACTTTTATATTTGAAGTGCCATCGTGAATGGTGCGTGCATGCAAAAAATCAACATAGGTCACCGAGCAAACTTTCGAGCTAAAAACAAAAGTTTTCCGCAGTTTTATTTCCGGTTCGCGCGATTTTACGCAGCATTAACTTCCGGTGTGCTGATTTAAATACTGATTCAGCTGACGCGTGCATCTTAATTATGGCGTGTGTAGAATGCGCGCGCGCGTGCACCTAAAAACCCTTTCCAGCCTCCTTAAGGTGATTCCTCAGTATTGCATTGCGCGTCCCTACTGGGAAGAATTTTTGCGTCATTAGCGCGTGCAAATGAGCCGTGGTCGAGCGCGTGCACATACATAATATAAGAGATTTCCCTCAGGCTGAGCTTGACAGAGAAACTAATGTTTGCATGTTTTCTCTCTTTAAACGAGAACAGTGACCTATATTTTTTATTTCATAGTTTCGATTGAAGAACGGTATGCTCAATAACTGACAAAAAAAAATAGAAGAAATCTATGGCGACCTTTTTGGCAAATGAAATAAATTCTACAGGGGGAGACATAACGGGCCGAAAAGCGCATGTGGAATTTTTTTTTCTTTTTAAAAGGCCATCCCCTTTTTTTTTTTTTTTTCGTTTACTGTCGTATGCGTTTTCTGATTTTGGGTCGGTCGGTCGAAAAGAGAAAAAAAGGCCGAAAAAAAAGGAGAAGAAGTCTGGAACTAGGGGATCCAGTACCTTGGCATAGTGTCTGCGGAGCCTGAAAACGACCAGACGAGGTTACAAAGTCGACATAACGATAATGGAGGAAGAAAAGATCGACGTGGTAATTAAGGTCATTCCACTGAAATAGAGCCTGCACTGAGATTTTTGCCAAACTTTGCATGTTGATTGTTTATATTATAGAAACTTAAATTTTTAACTAAAAAGGAGGGGTCTCCATCCCATGCCCAGCTTCGTTTAGGAGCAACAGCACCTCTCTTATCAACCTCGTTCCCAGTTCCTTTTCCCTACCTGAATACAGCATGAAGTGCCCTTCATAAACACGAGTGAAGTGATAAACTGGTCGAGTGACCGAACAGAAAACGGCAAAATTATAAATGTCACGAACCGTAGAATTCGTGTATTTTACAAAATATTATTGTCCGCATTGACAGGCAAGAAATCCGATAGACGCTGAAACAGCAGAGATTTGCAAAGCCAGTCGGTAGAACGGGAACAAAATCTTTGCCTTTCGGTGAATATTCAAAACATTTCACTTGAACTGAGCAAAACTACGCAAAGTCTCAACGTTTAAAAGCAGATCCAAGTCTAAAAGCACAGACAGTATCTCCGCAATCTCGATTTTGGCACTTTTGATTATGCAAACTCCCCAATTTATTACACCCAGGATTTCCGGGTGTAAGGTGGGCACGTGACCACACCTGGGTATAGAGGGGCAATGTGAGAGTAAAGTGTCTTGCCCAAGAACACAACACAATGTCCCCGGCCAGGGCTCGAACCCGGACTGCTCGATCCGGAGAAGAGCGCACTAACCATGAGGCCACCGCGCCTCCCACTGTACACCCTTCACTACCGTTATTATTGTGCATTCCAGAATCATTTGTGTTACTTCGTAAATCCTTATAATAGCACCATGATTATAGTCACGATTGCTTCCTAGATCCACGTCCGACGAACGTTTCTTTTTCTACACTGAGAATTGGTCCATATTTATTTTAAATAGAAAATGTTTTTACTCAATGTAAAAAAAAAAGATGATAGGTCACTGAAGTCGTTTTCGAGAACATGACGATTTACCTCTATGGTGAGGTCCAACCGTAAACAAAAAGCCGCCATTTTTTCACTGCGCGCGCGATGATCTCGCCAGAAATTATGCGCAGCACTGCCAGCACAAAACATCGTCTGTATTTTAGATTAAAGTGACGATTTCTTGAGATTTTGTAGTTGTTGAAGTCTTACTAAGAAATCAGCCACAACAATCGCGTGGCTTTACAATCGATGACAAACTAAGCTAAGCTGATAAACCAGTCAAATATGTCATTGTATTTATTTCTTTGATCGTGAGCGGGCGGTATCCTGAGAATCCTGCAATCTGATTGGTTCCGGGAGCGGGCAGTAATTTCCTATCTCCTGACCACGGTTATGGTAACCGAGACCTCGGGCACAGTTTTTACCAATACGGACCTCCCAGCCGATGAATAACATATATGCCTTCTTCATAACTTTTTTTTTGTTTTTGAAAACGCGAAAATCTGGGTCGGTCGGACGACAGTAAACAGAGAAAAAAAAGGGGATGGCCAAAAGGAGGAAAAAATGCAGGGTATTTGAAGACATTTTTCTGAGACGTAGACGAATAAACAATCAAAGAAAGTCAGACTGTGTGATATAACGCGCTGCATTGAAAAAAAAATCGAGCTTATTTGTTGCGCACTGAGATAACCAAAAGTCACGAAAATAACCATATTTGTCAATATTGTGCCATGGAAACAAGCAAGGTGACCACCTCTTTTTATTACATTTTTAACATCTCCTTGTCCTGTAAAGACAGCATACCAAGTTTCATCGGAAATCTATCGCGGGTTCCTTTACTTTAAGACCCTTGAACACTTATCATAACATTTTGAAATGATCTTGCTAATTTTCCTCTACATGAGGGTGAAAGTTAAGGAAGTGGACAGTGGTGTAAGTTTTTTACGTAGCAACGGCTATTTACCATAAGAACGTAACCAAAAATATGGATTAGTTTTAATATATACCAACGAAACTTTGTAGAAAACCTTTGACGACATGTACATGCGGTTAAATAAAGTTTAAAACTTAACAGAGATATTTAAACAAAAACAGAGGATAGAAAAAGGAGTAATGTACTCACTGGGAAACTAAAACCAGCCGCGCTCTGGTAGCCCAAGCCATTCAGAACATTTCAATGAGCGCACAGATGTCCGAACCTTTGTAAATGAAATTAACGTGCGCACGCTTTGCGGGAGTTAAGACGAGCGAGCAAATGACAAGGGAGCGATCTCACGATTGTTATCAGACACGTCTGTTAACGCGTCGGATAGTATTCTATATTTGTACGAGCGCATGAACGCCCGAAGATGCAAAATTAGTTTTTTTGCGTAACACGTTATGGGTAGGAGAGAACAGGAAAATAGAAAGAGGAAGACTGCAGGTAAATCTTGCCAGTCTCTCGATGCATGGGTTAGTAAACTACCCCGTCAAGAGACGCTAGACACTGAAAATGACAGTGCAGTCTGCGATGATAGCCCAGCTGAAACCACGGCTTCAGATCTATCTCAGTTAACCACAGTTTTACAGCGAGATATAGAAGGTAAATCATACTTATTTTCGCAATGTCCACCAGTATTGAACCATTATTATGCTCTGAGATTTAGTCGCTATTCCTCGATATGAAACAAACTCGCTTAATAAAAAGCCAGTGAGGGAACAGAGAGTAACAATTCGGAGAGGGACTGGGAGGGTTAATCAAAAGCAGCAATCCACAGGCATCTCAAACCAGTAAAATAGAAAGTTTTCGAGACACAAAGAGGGACATACATTTTATGTTTCTCTTGGTCTCTTATCGTCATTTCCTCAGTGAAGTCATGACAATATTCTATGAAAAGCCCATGTGTTCTTTCTTAACAATTCTGCATTGTTAACAAAAGTGTAGAGACTTCGCAAGCTCCAGTACCTGCATGAGAATACTGATGACAGTCCAATTGCAACGCGGCATTATTTACAACCAATGATGCAACAAGACATAAATGACATCGGGAAGCAATTTCGACGACCTCTGAGAAATTTGCTTCTTCCGCAAGTAAGCTGCCTGTTGGTCAGACGTATCACTCGATTAAAAGTCATTTTGTGTCACCGATTAACTACAAGTTTCCAACACGATTTCTTTATCAGTGCCGAAGAGGGTTTCAGTCACGATATCTCAGTGAGTACTCGAGGATGGTCTACAGCCCTTCAGTACATAGAGTATTCTGTAAACACTGTGCTTTGATGATACCTATGCATTGCAGAAAAGACAAGGGTGCTTTTGTTAACAAGCCTTTCACAAACTGGCATAAACTTCAAGAAAAGGCAAAAAGACATGAGCAAATGAAGTACCATAACGATGCGATGATCGCTACCGAATCCTTCCTTAATCATGATTCTGTTGAAAACCCAGAGCAAAACGTGAACAACCGAAAGGATGACGAAAAGTGGAAGAATATTATCAGAAATAAGCACATCGTACAATGTGTTTCAGAAGCCATCTTTTTCTGTGGTCGACAGTGTATTGCCCTGCGTGGAGATAACGATCAGACAATAAAAAATACATTTCAGTAGTTTGGTCCACTTTGGCCTCGTTAGCACCCCCCACATAAAACCCTGGTTACGGGCCTGACATGTACAACTCGAATGGTATAATTAGCTGTGAAAGGTTTTGCTTCGGAATTGCCATCACAGGCTCATTCATTTCCCTTATGAAAAGGAATTTCGCTAAAATTGCGGTAACTTTTTACAAAATAGAACAACCATTGCACCCCGTCCGCCGAAATCCAATCTGAATCCCCTCTGCTATTTTTGGCTTGTTAAATGCTTAAAGCTTCTTGTAAGAATGTCTATTTGTACCGACTGACTTCACGTCAACATTTCTACTTTACAAGTTATTTAATAGAATTCCTGAAATTTGGGCTAATCAAAGACCAATAGGTGAAAGTGAAGAGTGAACATCGCAGTAAATTTTTCAATTTAAGTAACTGGAAAGAAGAAGACCAATAGGGTCGCGATGCAATAAACCAAAAATAGTAACATTTTAACTTCTGTCACGTGACAGGGGATGGTTTGTCCAATGGGTGGAGCAGAAAATGAGGTTGCTTCCTAAAACAGTCTGTCAATAGCACTGAAAACAAGTGTTAATTGCCAAACTTAGGTTCATTGCACAGAACAAAACAGAAACTTGGATCATATGCTTAGTTGACAGTCAATTCTTGTTTTGTAAAAGAGCAAGACGTGTTGGAGTCAACCCTATGACACCACCTCAAAAGGCAGTGGCTGGCTGCCATAGCAACCACTTTGAGTAAAACATTGTAAATTCAATTTCTCTTCAGGAGTGTAATAGCACACATTTCATCTTATTTTACCAAATTTAAACAAACTTTTTGGCCCTTCAACAAATCTATGGACCTTGCCATAATACTGCAAAGTTAAGAACTCGACCAATGTTTTACCAACACGGACCTCATACCAGTTCAATAACATAATTCAGTTACGACAAAAAAAAGATAACAAATCTTTTTTTATTATTATTTTATTGATTTAAGGCTAAACTGAATTTATACACTATTTTATGCACAAGTTAGTTACCAATACCACTATTTCAGCTATTTAAAGTGGGAAAATGCTATTAATAAGACGATAAAACATCAAAGTCACGATCTTCCAGTCTTTTTTTTAAAGAGAGTTAGCTGACTTTGTAGAGTTCCATGTACATGTACACCTGTAGGCAAGGAATCTTCCATAATTAAGGACCAGCATAAGCAAAACTTCTTTTCATGAAGTCAGTGTTCGGTAACAGTAGACTACTATTTAGTCCACTGTTTCGAACATTGTACGGATTTCTTGCCTTGCTTTGGAAAATTTATCAGTTAAATCGAATGGGGCTTCACCAGTAGAGATTTTAAGCATTTGGTTGACTCGTGCTTTGTTCTTCGGGTTCTCAAGTCAGACCATCCGAGTTCCTCCAAGACGTCATTTGATAATTACTGGGGCTTCCGAAAGGGAGCGCCCAAGGTTAAAAACGCCCTTCGTTATTTTTTTCTTCCTTCAGTCACAAATCGCCATCTGGGCCCTAAACGCATGCGTGCCCTTCTTAATATCTCTGCGCATGCCAATGATTGTCAAGTTAGCTAATTAGTATACAAGCAAGAGTACGGTAATGGCGCCACTCCCGGAGAAATTTTTATTTGCGCAAAACTGGGACATAATCTTTCGGAGATGGAAGTCAGGACATTTGTAAGGATACAGAGAGTACTTTGGGACAGCTAGCTGTAAAACAGTCAACAAAAGACAACTGAGATTTCATCATGTTAAAATTCTCACGTTCACAGCTAGAAATGCCAGAAAAGAAGCCCAAGTTCATGCAGATATGTGTCTTGTTCAAAACACAAAATGCTAGTACAATAGGTGAAGTTTTCCAAAGTATCGGCAAAAAAAGCCTGAGGATTTAGAAACATTTACCTATATGCAATTGTAAAACATCAGCAGCATTAAGACTCCAAAAAAATATTTGTTGTCAAAAGTACATGCAGCTATTTTGCAACTGAAATCAGCAATCTGTTAACAGAGGCACAATCCAGTGACATACCTGTTTAAATTGTAAATTTATTAAATACTGAGCTCGCAATGCATTGTAGGGTGATTTTCAAATATTCCTGCTGTTTTGTGAGTGGATGGATACTTTGTTGCCATGTTTTGGTCCAGATTTCTCATGATAAAAGCAAAACAGGACCAGAGTAGCTGTTGGTTTTTGTTTAATTTATATATTTGTAATAAGGGGACGATGCTTACCATCCCTAGTCTCTTCTCTACGAAGACTTTCTTTGGATTGCATGTGTATGTTTTCATCCGTCATCCAACCCCTGATCCTCATCCATTACCACTAAAACAGAAATGCAAAGCATTATTATTAAACAAAAAAATGACACATATCCAATTATATATTAAGCTAATTACTGACTGTTTTAAAATATTAACATACAGGCTTGACGAATAAAAGCTGCTCCCAAGTAAAGGGGAATTTTTTAAATAAAACAAATTCAATCACATAGAAACAATTAGCTGTAAGAGTATGACTTTTTCATCAGACCTAGGCTTTTAAAGTCTATTTTACTGACAAATTGAGACCAAAACAGAAGGGACTGAATCCCTAGTTGCAAAGTTTAAGTGGTGAGAACTACATCATATTTACCAAGTGATAAAAGAAATCCTTGAAAATAAAAAAAAAAAATATATTGCAAGTTAAGATAGACAAAAAGTTTTCCCCTCCCTAATTGTTTAATTCACACATTAAAAGAACAAACAACACAGTCAATTATCCCAAATTGTGAATAAAATTCTCCATAAGGTAACAAGAATGGCAATGTTCCTCACACAGAGGCTGGCACAAAGAGATAATTGCAAAGCCACCTAATGAAGACCTGACAAGGCATTGCCATGTGTCCCTATTATGTACTTATTGCACAAACAGCATAGAAATGGAATTCTGGGCAAGTACTTCTTGAACCAACATCACATGATGGTGATATGCACTGCATCTCTACAAAACATTCATAACAAACAGCTTAAAGGATACCAGTCAACAACAGAAGAAAAGAAGGACAAACAACCCTGGCCTTTAAGCCTTGATCAAATGGACCTGCAAGTAGTTGCAGGTGGACACAAGCTGAACTTGCGTAGAGACTTACGTTGGATGGCCAAATGCACTCGCAAGTTTCCTCACAAGTACATGCAAGTCCCAAAAAACCCATTTCAAAGCAGACATACCCTGAATTTCATTAGCTAATAATAGGTTAATGGACATCACTCAACTGGTGTTGACTTGGATTGGGTGGCCATACCTTCCAGCCATTGCAAAATGTAATGTAAAGTAATGAAAATAAAGAATGTAAATGAGCACAATGCCATGAATATTACTAGAACTGGCAAAATACTGTACAGAGCAAGACTGGTACACGATATCTCTTTTGTAAGCATGGTGACCTACTCTTTTAATTTAAATATTTTTAGAATTTTCAGAGAAATGTATTGTACATTATGTGTTTTCATGATTGTGCCCAGAAGCTTGATTTAAGCTTCCTTTAACATTGATGGAAATCATTGCCAATAATGATAGAAGCAAAGAAATATAAGACAAACTAAGGACTCAAAATTTCAAACAATCACCATAATGGTAAACTTGACGGATCATTTATCTTTTGGGGAGCCTTGACATATTGTCTAATATATTGGTCAATATGATATTTGTTACTCGTTCGACACTTGACTGATATTCTACTGATACTTGACGGAATTGCAACCCAAGTCACGATTGATGTGACTGATACTGCATGTGTATAGGCCGATGTAGTGGGTGATACACCAATATTTTATTGACACTTCACTGGTACATCACTGACACTTTGCCAAGTATATAAGTTGATATATCGATTGATACTGTACATTGTACTATATATTGTTCAATATATCGACCGATATATTATTTTCTTTTTTTACGTTTTTGGCCGATGCTGTTTCAATCTGGGACCACCATATCGGTGGAATATTGGATTTTTTTTTTTAAATAGGGTGTCAATTGAGTAATGACTGGTCTATCAATCACTTGTATTGGTGGATGTACACTGACTGGCAGTGGATAGTCTATATCAGTGGGCTAGCAGTTGACTATTTCTCGACTATCAACTGATACAGGACCAACAGTTGACCAGTATACAGCCAGTAGTTGACCGTTAGTTGACTGATATGCTTCTGCCCATACGCTACCAATAATATCACAGTCAATATATTGGCCGACATTGATGGATTTTCGACCGGTATAAACTCTCGGCACAGAGCCAACCGATGTATTGGTCGATCGAGTAATGACCGACATATTGACCGATACATCCGCTGAAATTTCATATACCTGGAGGCATTAGATGATGAGGAGGAAGGGGAGTTAGAGAAAGATGATGATGATGAAGAAGAAGGACAAAAGAATCAAGAAGAACAAGACAATTATGACCTCTACAGAAAGTTTATAGAGGACGAGCTTAGTGACAGTGATGCAGAATAATCAGTATTTATTTTGAAGATTTTTTAAAGTGCTGCTATGGAAAAAAAATCACTTCTCTTTTTCTTTCAGATTTTTAAAGGCTGTTTGTTTTACACCTCCCTGGCAAAATATTATGCTTAGAATTTGTAACCAAAGGCTGTGTTCTTTGAGTGCAAGTATATTAAGGATTTCACAGTCCGCCATTGTTCACGTTCAGAATTGACCAATTGGACTTCAGAGGGTTGGACTAAGGATAAGTTGACGTCAAAGACTCGCTGGCTTAAAATTGCAGTGTGTTAACACTGCTTATTGTACATGCAAAGCACAAGTTTGAAAGTCTGAATGTTCGAGATTCCCATGCTGCAGATTAATTTAGAGGCGTGGACACACATTGCATTTATTTATTTATTTTTTTACTAGCGAGTCTTTGACAACATCTTATCCTCGATCCAGCTAAAGATTTTAAAATTAGTAATGGTGAACCATTGATCAGGAAAATTTCAGTCAAAATAAACAGGTGTCTATTTGAAATGTAGGCCTAAAACTTCAGAAAAAGTGGCAATGATTTTCGGTGGCAGTAGCACTTGATAATTAAGTAGAGTCTGATATTTTTTGATTGTTCTACATTTTCAACAGCTTATTAGCCCAAGCTCAAAGGCTGAACAAATCACTGTGTTGTCTGTAAATAGTTTTGGTGGATCTAGATTTAAGGGACAAAAGAGTGCGAGTATATTTCATCTTTGCCGTTATGAGAACCCAGTCACAGTCCTGTACCTGTGGCAACCTTCCTTAGTTTTGAGAAAGCCTGTACACTGTAGCTTTCCAAACAGAGTTTGCTATTGACTCAATAAACTAAACACAAATCAATTAAACAATGCCTCCAAGGCTATAGGATAAGAGAACATATATAAAAAAAAACAGGTCTGGAAGAGGTACAGGACTACTCTCAGCTTTCTGGTTAAATAACCTAATGAAAACGCATGAACTAGGTACAGTGAAAATATTAAGCACCATTTAACCTATCAGTCAATCAACAGCTCTGCCTCTAACATTTCTTGTCATTGTGATATGGTATGGGATAACTTATTTAAAGGTCTGGCAACCAGATTACAAAAATTGCTGGTAGGGCTGTTTTAAGGACTGCCTATGATGTATAGCTCAAATGACGTCTTGGAGGAACTCGGATGGTCTGACTTAAGAACCCGAAGAACAAAGCATGAAGTCAACCAAATGCTTAAAATCTCTACTGGTGAAGCCCCATTCGATTTAACTGATAAATTTTCAAAAGCAAGGCAAGAAATCCGTACAATGTTAGAAACAGTGGACTAAATAGTAGTCTACTGTTACCGAACACTGACTTCATGGAAAGAAGTTTTACTTATGCTGGTCCTTAATTATGGAACATTCCTTGCCTACAGGTGTACATGTAACTCTACAAAGTCAGCTAACTCTCTTTAAAAAGTGACTGGAAGATCGTGACTTTGATGTTTTATCGTCTTATTAATAGCATTGTCCCACTTTAAATAGCTGAAATAGTGGTATTGGTAACTAACTTGTGCATAAAATAGTGTATAAATTCCAGTTTAGCCTTAAATAAATAAAAATAATAATAATAAAAAAGATTTGTTATCTTTTTTTGTCGTAACTGAATTATGTTATTGAACTGGTATGAGGTCCGTGTTGGTAAAACATTGGTCGAGTTCTTAACTTTGCAGTATTATGGCAAGGTCCATAGATTTGTTGAAGGGCCAAAAAGTTTGTTTAAATTTGGTAAAATAAGATGAAATGTGTGCTATTACACTCCTGAAGAGAAATTGAATTTACAATGTTTTACTCAAAGTGGTTGCTATGGCAGCCAGCCACTGCCTTTTGAGGTGGTGTCATAGGGTTGACTCCAACACGTCTTGCTCTTTTACAAAACAAGAATTGACTGTCAACTAAGCATATGATCCAAGTTTCTGTTTTGTTCTGTGCAATGAACCTAAGTTTGGCAATTAACACTTGTTTTCAGTGCTATTGACAGACTGTTTTAGGAAGCAACCTCATTTTCTGCTCCACCCATTGGACAAACCATCCCCTGTCACGTGACAGAAGTTAAAATGTTACTATTTTTGGTTTATTGCATCGCGACCCTATTGGTCTTCTTCTTTCCAGTTACTTAAATTGAAAAATTTACTGCGATGTTCACTCTTCACTTTCACCTATTGGTCTTTGATTAGCCCAAATTTCAGGAATTCTATTAAATAACTTGTAAAGTAGAAATGTTGACGTGAAGTCAGTCGGTACAAATAGACATTCTTACAAGAAGCTTTAAGCATTTAACAAGCCAAAAATAGCAGAGGGGATTCAGATTGGATTTCGGCGGACGGGGTGCAATGGTTGTTCTATTTTGTAAAAAGTTACCGCAATTTTAGCGAAATTCCTTTTCATAAGGGAAATGAATGAGCCTGTGATGGCAATTCCGAAGCAAAACCTTTCACAGCTAATTATACCATTCGAGTTGTACATGTCAGGCCCGTAACCAGGGTTTTATGTGGGGGGTGCTAACGAGGCCAAAGTGGACCAAACTACTGAAATGTATTTTTTATTGTCTGATCGTTATCTCCACGCAGGGCAATACACTGTCGACCACAGAAAAAGATGGCTTCTGAAACACATTGTACGATGTGCTTATTTCTGATAATATTCTTCCACTTTTCGTCATCCTTTCGGTTGTTCACGTTTTGCTCTGGGTTTTCAACAGAATCATGATTAAGGAAGGATTCGGTAGCGATCATCGCATCGTTATGGTACTTCATTTGCTCATGTCTTTTTGCCTTTTCTTGAAGTTTATGCCAGTTTGTGAAAGGCTTGTTAACAAAGCACCCTTGTCTTTTCTGCAATGCATAGGTATCATCAAAGCACAGTGTTTACAGAATACTCTATGTACTGAAGGGCTGTAGACCATCCTCGAGTACTCACTGAGATATCGTGACTGAAACCCTCTTCGGCACTGATAAAGAAATCGTGTTGGAAACTTGTAGTTAATCGGTGACACAAAATGACTTTTAATCGAGTGATACGTCTGACCAACAGGCAGCTTACTTGCGGAAGAAGCAAATTTCTCAGAGGTCGTCGAAATTGCTTCCCGATGTCATTTATGTCTTGTTGCATCATTGGTTGTAAATAATGCCGCGTTGCAATTGGACTGTCATCAGTATTCTCATGCAGGTACTGGAGCTTGCGAAGTCTCTACACTTTTGTTAACAATGCAGAATTGTTAAGAAAGAACACATGGGCTTTTCATAGAATATTGTCATGACTTCACTGAGGAAATGACGATAAGAGACCAAGAGAAACATAAAATGTATGTCCCTCTTTGTGTCTCGAAAACTTTCTATTTTACTGGTTTGAGATGCCTGTGGATTGCTGCTTTTGATTAACCCTCCCAGTCCCTCTCCGAATTGTTACTCTCTGTTCCCTCACTGGCTTTTTATTAAGCGAGTTTGTTTCATATCGAGGAATAGCGACTAAATCTCAGAGCATAATAATGGTTCAATACTGGTGGACATTGCGAAAATAAGTATGATTTACCTTCTATATCTCGCTGTAAAACTGTGGTTAACTGAGATAGATCTGAAGCCGTGGTTTCAGCTGGGCTATCATCGCAGACTGCACTGTCATTTTCAGTGTCTAGCGTCTCTTGACGGGGTAGTTTACTAACCCATGCATCGAGAGACTGGCAAGATTTACCTGCAGTCTTCCTCTTTCTATTTTCCTGTTCTCTCCTACCCATAACGTGTTACGCAAAAAAACTAATTTTGCATCTTCGGGCGTTCATGCGCTCGTACAAATATAGAATACTATCCGACGCGTTAACAGACGTGTCTGATAACAATCGTGAGATCGCTCCCTTGTCATTTGCTCGCTCGTCTTAACTCCCGCAAAGCGTGCGCACGTTAATTTCATTTACAAAGGTTCGGACATCTGTGCGCTCATTGAAATGTTCTGAATGGCTTGGGCTACCAGAGCGCGGCTGGTTTTAGTTTCCCAGTGAGTACATTACTCCTTTTTCTATCCTCTGTTTTTGTTTAAATATCTCTGTTAAGTTTTAAACTTTATTTAACCGCATGTACATGTCGTCAAAGGTTTTCTACAAAGTTTCGTTGGTATATATTAAAACTAATCCATATTTTTGGTTACGTTCTTATGGTAAATAGCCGTTGCTACGTAAAAAAACTTACACCACTGTCCACTTCCTTAACTTTCACCCTCATGTAGAGGAAAATTAGCAAGATCATTTCAAAATGTTATGATAAGTGTTCAAGGGTCTTAAAGTAAAGGAACCCGCGATAGATTTCCGATGAAACTTGGTATGCTGTCTTTACAGGACAAGGAGATGTTAAAAATGTAATAAAAAGAGGTGGTCACCTTGCTTGTTTCCATGGCACAATATTGACAAATATGGTTATTTTCGTGACTTTTGGTTATCTCAGTGCGCAACAAATAAGCTCGATTTTTTTTTCAATGCAGCGCGTTATATCACACAGTCTGACTTTCTTTGATTGTTTATTCGTCTACGTCTCAGAAAAATGTCTTCAAATACCCTGCATTTTTTCCTCCTTTTGGCCATCCCCTTTTTTTTCTCTGTTTACTGTCGTCCGACCGACCCAGATTTTCGCGTTTTCAAAAACAAAAAAAAAAGTTATGAAGAAGGCATATATGTTATTCATCGGCTGGGAGGTCCGTATTGGTAAAAACTGTGCCCGAGGTCTCGGTTACCATAACCGTGGTCAGGAGATAGGAAATTACTGCCCGCTCCCGGAACCAATCAGATTGCAGGATTCTCAGGATACCGCCCGCTCACGATCAAAGAAATAAATACAATGACATATTTGACTGGTTTATCAGCTTAGCTTAGTTTGTCATCGATTGTAAAGCCACGCGATTGTTGTGGCTGATTTCTTAGTAAGACTTCAACAACTACAAAATCTCAAGAAATCGTCACTTTAATCTAAAATACAGACGATGTTTTGTGCTGGCAGTGCTGCGCATAATTTCTGGCGAGATCATCGCGCGCGCAGTGAAAAAATGGCGGCTTTTTGTTTACGGTTGGACCTCACCATAGAGGTAAATCGTCATGTTCTCGAAAACGACTTCAGTGACCTATCATCTTTTTTTTTTACATTGAGTAAAAACATTTTCTATTTAAAATAAATATGGACCAATTCTCAGTGTAGAAAAAGAAACGTTCGTCGGACGTGGATCTAGGAAGCAATCGTGACTATAATCATGGTGCTATTATAAGGATTTACGAAGTAACACAAATGATTCTGGAATGCACAATAATAACGGTAGTGAAGGGTGTACAGTGGGAGGCGCGGTGGCCTCATGGTTAGTGCGCTCTTCTCCGGATCGAGCAGTCCGGGTTCGAGCCCTGGCCGGGGACATTGTGTTGTGTTCTTGGGCAAGACACTTTACTCTCACATTGCCCCTCTATACCCAGGTGTGGTCACGTGCCCACCTTACACCCGGAAATCCTGGTGTAATAAATTGGGGAGTTTGCATAATCAAAAGTGCCAAAATCGAGATTGCGGAGATACTGTCTGTGCTTTTAGACTTGGATCTGCTTTTAAACGTTGAGACTTTGCGTAGTTTTGCTCAGTTCAAGTGAAATGTTTTGAATATTCACCGAAAGGCAAAGATTTTGTTCCCGTTCTACCGACTGGCTTTGCAAATCTCTGCTGTTTCAGCGTCTATCGGATTTCTTGCCTGTCAATGCGGACAATAATATTTTGTAAAATACACGAATTCTACGGTTCGTGACATTTATAATTTTGCCGTTTTCTGTTCGGTCACTCGACCAGTTTATCACTTCACTCGTGTTTATGAAGGGCACTTCATGCTGTATTCAGGTAGGGAAAAGGAACTGGGAACGAGGTTGATAAGAGAGGTGCTGTTGCTCCTAAACGAAGCTGGGCATGGGATGGAGACCCCTCCTTTTTAGTTAAAAATTTAAGTTTCTATAATATAAACAATCAACATGCAAAGTTTGGCAAAAATCTCAGTGCAGGCTCTATTTCAGTGGAATGACCTTAATTACCACGTCGATCTTTTCTTCCTCCATTATCGTTATGTCGACTTTGTAACCTCGTCTGGTCGTTTTCAGGCTCCGCAGACACTATGCCAAGGTACTGGATCCCCTAGTTCCAGACTTCTTCTCCTTTTTTTTTCGGCCTTTTTTTCTCTTTTCCGACCGACCGACCCAAAATCAGAAAACGCATACGACAGTAAACGAAAAAAAAAAAAAAAAGGGGATGGCCTTTTAAAAAGAAAAAAAAATTCCACATGCGCTTTTCGGCCCGTTATGTCTCCCCCTGTAGAATTTATTTCATTTGCCAAAAAGGTCGCCATAGATTTCTTCTATTTTTTTTTGTCAGTTATTGAGCATACCGTTCTTCAATCGAAACTATGAAATAAAAAATATAGGTCACTGTTCTCGTTTAAAGAGAGAAAACATGCAAACATTAGTTTCTCTGTCAAGCTCAGCCTGAGGGAAATCTCTTATATTATGTATGTGCACGCGCTCGACCACGGCTCATTTGCACGCGCTAATGACGCAAAAATTCTTCCCAGTAGGGACGCGCAATGCAATACTGAGGAATCACCTTAAGGAGGCTGGAAAGGGTTTTTAGGTGCACGCGCGCGCGCATTCTACACACGCCATAATTAAGATGCACGCGTCAGCTGAATCAGTATTTAAATCAGCACACCGGAAGTTAATGCTGCGTAAAATCGCGCGAACCGGAAATAAAACTGCGGAAAACTTTTGTTTTTAGCTCGAAAGTTTGCTCGGTGACCTATGTTGATTTTTTGCATGCACGCACCATTCACGATGGCACTTCAAATATAAAAGTTTCGGGGAAAATTATCTAGTGGAATTTTCTGTTAGCCATAAAACGCGTTTTCTTTAAATATATTTAATTCTACTAGATAATTTTTTTTCCCCTACTGTCTGAAAAGTTAAAGAATTTAGGGTACTTTCTAACAAAGAAATAAAAATTGTAGGTCACCGAATTAGTTTCTCAGATAATTTTTAAAAACTGAAATTTAGAGGACGCTTTTGTGGACCGTGTGCGTTGCCATGGTAACTGATATGACGTTACAATTACCCTTAAAGAATAGCCCATCAATAGAGTTGCAAGGAGACATATAGTATGCCCACACCATTAAACATACTTCTTTGTAATCTTCCATCGTTTCCCAAATAATATAGCAAGGAAAAACCCTTTCGAGCCTCCTTAAATCTTGTATTTTCAAGAAACTGAATTTTGCATGAACATCATCATATCTTAGGGTATGCTGCCCTCTCTGAAAAAAAGAAATACCCATATCAGTATCCGACGTAAGTTTCATTCCATGTTCAATGCTAAATTCATGAGGGGTGTGTCTACAAACAAGGACTAACAATAGAGCTATAAATTAATGGCCATAATAAATCCCTCTTAGATTTTCCAGCCGAAACAAGTGGTATGGTTGCGGCGAAATCACTGAACTCCAAATTTTCAACCTTCACTTCTGCTTTCATTTCATCGTTTCTTCCGATAAATAATGAGCTCCCATGTTTCTTGTGCGAACTGATCCCGGAAATGCAAATCGCATTAGTCTAACAGTCAGTGCTCTATCTGATAACCATAACGAGTGCTTTTAAGGATATCACGTCTCACATTGGAGATTCAGCGAGATTTCTTTCTAAGAAAAGAATTTGAATAGTGGTCAACAAAACCTGCCTGGTTTGCGAAAATCGGTTCCTTTTAGAGGTATCTTTACAAATTCTCGGGTAACCTCCCGTTACGATTTCCACACAGCCCCGTACATTAATGACACCATCACGCTATACTGAAACAGCAATAGTGAAAAGAACAAATCAGTCAAAAATGCATGAATAAATAATGTAAGGGATTTTGCGGACATCTTCCCAACCTCCTTGTCAAAATAAGAGAGCCCTGTGCCAGTTTCAAGTTGAAATCTCTATGATAATGATGACGACCGCATTTCGTTTTGTGGTGTTTAAGAAAAGGCCAGAAAGCGCTTTATGGTGCTTTAAATAAGCCACAAGGCGCTTTATAGTGTTTTAAATGGGAGACACCAAATTATTTCAGAAAATAGCTCTGAGATATATGCGAAGAAACCGGCCATCCAGTTTTCAATGCTCAATCCCAAAATAAAACACCACAAAGCGCTTCGTGGTGTTTTGAATAGGCCACAAAGCGCTCTGTAGCAGGCCCGTAACCAGGATTTTATGGGGGGGGGGGGGGGGGGGAGGTGTTAACCAGGCCAAAGTGGACCAAACTACCGAAGTGTGTTTTTTATTGTCTCGTCCGTTTATTTGGGAAAGTAGCAATACATGAGAAATGTAACAGCAAAGACCAAGATAGGAGCTGAATGTTACATATGCCGAATA
>JAHPZR010028586.1:5000-7500 GCA_019787425.1 Platygyra sinensis
GTGCGCGCGCAATCTACACACGTCATTACTAAGATGCACGCGTCAGCGGAATGAATCAAAATCAGAGAGAGAAGAGTAGAGAAAATAGATCTTGTAACACGTTAATGCAAATGCGAACGGTAAAGCTCTCCCAAATTGGTTTTGGTTACTTTTCTTGTAACCCGTAAAACCATCGTAAGGAAAAAATATCTCCTCGTCACAAAGAATACGTCCGCATGAAAGCCGGTCGTTTCGCACGCGCCGGAACTCGATTGAGCGCGCATGAACAACTTCGCGCATGCGTAAAGTGGGATCTAGTCGACCTTGACTTTTTCATATTTTCCAACTTCGTGCGCTAATATTTTCGCTTCCAGTCGGTGAATTTTTTTCAAATTTTTGGTGACAACTAAGATCAATGGGATGCGTATATATACAAATTCTTAAAAAATTCTGTAGGTGGGAAAAAATTTAAAAAGCAATAGTCGAAAATTAGGTTTTTAACTCCTTTTGTCCTACAGAATTTTTCTTAAGTTACATATTTTGACGATCATTCCTAATAACGTGTAATATTGGAGTTTGAGAAGATTTCACCGACCCGTTCTCTTAATAACACGACAGCTTTCGATTTTGGGGGTGCAACTGAATGCGTTATATCGTTGCCATGGTAACAGGTTTTCTGGAAAAAATATGATGTAATGATTCTATGACGTTTCATTTATGTCTGTGGTAAATTTCACACCGATACGATAAACCAAACTGTAATTGGCTGAGAATTTGTAAAACTAGTCTGGGGAAGATGAAAACTGTTTCGAGCCACCTTAAAAGAGATTTTTACAATATATAACGTTCCTTACTGAACCAGACCACACAACCTACAGCAACTTGGATTTCCACTATCAGATGATGGATAAGTTGTCTTCGGCGTTAGCAAAATATCACCGCCGTTCCTGGTTTATCCTGGTGACAACATATTCCACACTCCAGTAGGCTAAGTAGAAACAAAATTCCTACTAGGGCGCTCCTCCCCTCAACAGTTTAATTGTAACATGCGTCATATCCCAGGTTCTGGGACACACGTGACCAGACTAGACCAGGGTCTCTCCTCGCTCGCCTCAGAGGGCGGTTAGATGAGAGACCCTGGGAACGAGGTTGTGCTTTATCCAGAAATATAACAAACCAAATAAACAAAATGTCTCCGAGATTAATTTATTTAAAAAAATTCAACTTTTCTTAGTGTCAAAATAACTGTTGACACACTGATTGGTGTCAAGAATGAAACATCAAAATATCACTTCTTAAAATCAGATAAAATAAACACATAACCTTGCTTCCCGATGCAAATGTTCTTCTCCGTTTCAGGGCACAGCAGCGAGCTAAGTATAGCTAACCACAGCTCACGGCTAAGAGTATCGCAGCTCAAAGTGTCTCCGACACTATATCAAACTGATTTGAGAATCCCCAACCACAGAAGACAAAAGTCTTCACCGTCATTTACGCTCCTTTCATTCAAAACTCGAATCAAATGGCCTCTAGGCTGACCGCAACCACAAGTTTTCCGAGGGTACTTTTTGAACCCCTACAATTTTCAAGGCAACGTCCAAGCTTTTCGGCTCACAGGGCTGCATGCTCCGATGACAAAGACTGACTTGATTTTTCCAGTATTTTCTTCAAGATTTGTAGATCTTGCAGTTCAATTCTACTTTCGCTGTAAATTCTCATTCCACGAGAAGCGACACTAGAGTCAGGTTTGAGTGGCGTGATTTTTCTCGACCACTAACAATTCTTTGCTACGCATAGCTAGTAACCAATGAAATTGCTTCATTTTGTAAAGATAATAGATTACGTCGAATGGCTTTTTTGTGGGCAAAGGCGTAGGCCTAGACACAAAAAGCCGGAGTTTTAGAGCATCAGGAGATTTTTAGACATTTTGGGGACTTTTAGAAAAAATGGGATTTTGGGGGATTTTTAAATGATTTGGAACAAAAATTGTTCTATAATCTTTGCCGTTTTTTTAAAATTCCTATCAAATGAAAATTTTGTCCCATTGTTCACTACACTTACTGAATTGGCATGGAACACTGATCCATTCGAGTACCTTTTGTTTAATAAAAGTGCTATCTAGTGTACAAAATGTGTTTGCCGTTCTCATTTCAAGGGAGAGCTAAGGTTTCATTAAAAAATAATTGTGAGAAAAATAGAGATATTTAGGGATTTCTAGAAACTTTTGGGGATATTTAGAGATTTTTCGAAGGATTTTTAGGGAAAAATTGAGAATTTCCAGATAGATTTTTAGAGCATTTTTCGGGATATTTGTGTCTAGGCCTACAAAGGCGGGGCAGCGGCCGACTTTCGCGTTATGTTGCAGTATTTTGAAGTAAACAAAAGCTTTGTGTAGTAATCTGTTTCGTTACTATATAAAACAAATAGACTCCATGTTGCATCAGTGACACACTCAACTATCGCCTCGTGTACATGTGCCACTTTTTTGTTCTTACCACATTTTGACATCATCTGTGATCTA
>JAHPZR010028586.1:12500-17500 GCA_019787425.1 Platygyra sinensis
CTTGTCCAAATATGTAATTGGATTTTGTAGTGTATTAAATAATAAAATGGAATAACATTCAATAACAACAGATAATTATAAACAACGTAAGTGTACGCAAATATGACATATTAATGTACTCAACCTTTTAATTCAAAACTGCAAGTAGTGTACTGTAGAGTTGTTGGTTAGATTGTATTACAGTATGAAGATTGTAATGTGTAGGTACATAATGCGTAGTTCTGTTGTGTTATTTAAGTGAATCTGTAATCGTTTGGGAAAATAGATTAACAAAAAAGAACCTGAAAAATTTACACCAACACAATTGCTGCTATTACTTTTTTTTTAATACACTATACATTGACTTATAAAAGCACACGGCCTGAAACAAAGTAAGAGCCGGACAGTTCAAGGGAAGCTGATCATGAGGGTGGAGAGGACTTCGTTGGTAATCGTTTATTCACGACTCCCAAACAGAGAGAAATAAACAACAAGTAAGAACGTTTCCAATTTTATTATATAGCAATAAATCTTCATATTAATTAATATTTATTGATTTCTCACTATTTTGTTTACAGACCCGCTGTTGTACGTTCCTTTAAAAAGAATATATATATACCCTATACACAACAGAACAAGAAATAATATTAATAGCTACATTACATTTTTACCATAATAATCAAACAACTCAGGCCCGCGCTCCAAGTCCCATCGTGACAAAAACGAAATCACGCAAACATTCCCGTGGATGACTCACGCAATCATATTATCCAAGATTATTATTATAATCGTATCTATAATAAAATTCTCGATCGTGATTGGTTCTCCGCGCGCCTATTTGTCACGTAATCGGCGCGCGATCACGTGGGTGTCCAATTACAGGTGTCCGATTTGAACTTTTTGTAATCGGACACCTGTAATTGGATACCCACGTGATTTTCACGTCAATTACCCGCGCTTAAATGGCTTTCTTGCCAATGTTTTCTACAGTTTTCAAAACTTAGGAAAAGCGCTACAGACGTTTTCGCTCAAAAGAAGTTCTCAAAAGACATTTTAAATTCCGAAATTTGTTATAGATACGATTTATTGGTAATTGGACCTCGTGTCGTACAATTCAGGGAGTAATCGTGCTCGTAATTTCAAATCGGCCTCGCGCTTCGCGCTCGTCCGATTTTGAAATTACTCGCGCGATTACTCCCTGAATTGTACTCCACTCGGTCCAATTACTATTACTTATCATTACGATTATAACTCACTAGCTCTCCTGCAAAATAACGCACAATCCTCCCGTCGCTACGCTCACTCTCAAATAATGGACAGGTCACTACTTAGTAGTAAATTCTTAGCTTTGAAGGCCCAGAGACAAGGAGGTTCACTAAAGAACCTCTTGAAACCAAGCCTACCTAATCAATCCTCATTTTGCTTCTCTGGTTCCTTGGGCTTCAAAAACCTCGGACGAATTACCACTGGTTCAACTGTGGACAAAAATAGTATACATATTAGTTATGTTTTCTGAAAAATTACTATATCAACAACCTGATATCGGTCAAGATTCTTGTTAAAATAAATTTTAATTTCACCGGCTTGGATAGCAAAATTTTAAAATGTAGAGGTTATCTTCAGTCGAGACTGCGTATACCATCTTCAGCAGCGCTACGCAACGAACAAAATGACATGATTGGCTTTAGCTCTGCTTTTCACTGGTTGAGAACGCATAAACTGAAATCTGATTGGCTAAATAAAATCGAAAGAATAATGCTTTACATCTCCAAACAAAACAACAAAAGTTACAGGAATTTCCGCGAGGGCTTTCTAAAAGTTCTTCGCTTCTCGTTGAATAGGGCTGGCCGAGCGACTTTTAACCTTTGCTGCGCGCTAAATTTACTGGAGGAATTTTCCTCAAGCAGAGGCGGATCCAGGGAGGGGTTGAGGCGGCTGAGGGTAAAATCCGAAACATTTTCCGGTGAGGGATGACCCTGAAGCCCATTACGAAGCTTGTTATTAGAGAGTTTAAGCAAATCACTACGGCTGGTGCTACTACGGCTGGTGCTACTACGGCTGCCAGAGAAGCGAAATAAACCCAACGTGGTAGCCACTACTGTACTGCAAAACATCCTGACTCACGTAGTCAGATTTCACGCTACGGCTGGATGCAACCGACGAACATGCGCAGTGTCTCATTTTTGGGGAAATTTACTTCCGGCAGCCGTATCAGCGCCAGCCACAGCGATTTGCTTAAACTCCTTGTTGTTGGTGGTGCGGCTAAGTCGCTCGCCATCCACGTCAATAGCGTCAAAGCTATTACAGTAGTACAACCTCAGTTTCAAAAATTCTTGGATCTGCCCCTGTCAAGTTCTTGCAAGCGAAACAAGTCGAGCCCGGGCTCCTCTGCCTTGCGCTCCTCTACCTTGCGCTCCTCTACCTTGCACTCTTCGCAATCAAGTTGTGAGCGTCGCGGACATTTTTCTCCTTCCGAGCTCGGCTTTGGCAGCTCGACTTGAAGCACAAGTCATAAGTGAAGGTCAACTCTTACCCTCCTTCTCTTTCGTTTCAAATGATGTATTTTCCAACGGATCCAGAGTAGAAGCTTGCTCCGAATCTACAACACAAAACAGCTTAATGGACAAGCAAAAAGGAGTATACTTCGATCTACTTGTGCATTCGTCGATCTCAAAAAAGTGCGTTAAATCAATTAAATGCTCAAAAGTAGATACCATGACAAACCTGCATCGCTCGCTGATAGTGGCAAGAAACCTTCATCACTTGTAAAATCCAGTTTGGAGAGCTTTGAGCTCTCATTTTCCTCCTTCGAGGAGGATTTTCGTTTACGTGCTGCAGCAGTTTTTCTTGCTCTGTGCATTAGTTTACATTTGGAGCCCTTTGAACACCTGCCAGTTGTTGAAAATTCTTCGCACTCAAGGATGTGTTTTTTGTTACACTGCCAAACAAAAAAAAAAGAAACAACTTCCCTAACCATTTATCACATACGGGGAAGAATGATCATCGCATTTTTTAAATTTCCAATTTCCACAGCCGCAGTTCAAATATAAATTATTTCATATATACTTCACATCATTTCACCGCACGGGAAGATATGAACTCAATAAATTGACGTCGCTCCCAATGTGTGGCTTCATAGCTCAGTTGGTAGAGCATCGCACCGGTATTTCGCGGAGGTCACGGGTTCGAATCCCGTTGAAGCCCTGGTTTTTTCAGGCTTTTTCTTTCCAATTGTTTAAATTGTAAATTTAACTGCGATGATCATTCTTCACTTTCAATCTTTGTATTATCTGTTTATGGCAGCATAGATACACATGTATGCATTTTAAGTACTTGTGAATCCACTAAGTACCCTGCCTGTAAGCTTCAGTAATTTCTCAGGTGTTTAATGAAGTTCTAACTCAAAAGCAATACAAATGATAGCAGTGAACAAGATTATAATGAACAATAAGAGTAAACACACCTGTTGTCCTCGTGAACAGAATCCTTTAAGAAAATCCTCACATACTTCCGCCTTCTTGCTGACGTTGACATGAGAATAGGGACAGTTGTCGTTGGAACATTTACCACGAAGAAAAAACTGACACACTGGCATCTGAAATGATGAAAAAAAAGACACAAATTTCACAGATGATTAAATTGGGCATTGCATATAAAATTTCACGCAGCAAGAGAAAAGAGAAAAACTTTAATAAGAAGTTAAATACTAACCTTATCTCTGTCAATCTTATGCGAGAACGGACAAGACCCATCGAGGTTTTTACAGCGACCACGCAGAAATCTATACACAAAAAAAATGCAAGACCTTGTCAACAGTCTGCTCTAGTTAAGCCACGAGTTTTTCCCAAACTTACATCTTAGTTAAATTTAGTTTTGATGTTACAATAGTGCGATAAATTCAAACGCACACTCACTTGGTACACACTGCAACTTTTGAGGGGTCGTGAATGTATGGGCAACTGTCTTGCTTGTTACATTTTCCTGTAAATTAAAATAATAATAATAATAATAATAATAATAATAATAATAATAATAATAATAATAATAATAATAATAACATAAATAAAGTGCAATACAAGGGGTCACAAAACAATGTGAAATGCAGTCACGTCTATCTATTTTTACTTACAGACCATTAACAGAGAGAGAGAGAAGCAGATAGCGTTAATATAGTTTAAGAAGGGTTATCTAGACAGATAACGTGTTTACTGTTGTTATTATTGCTGTCGTTGTTTGAAACATTACCCCAAGAAAGAAAACTTGTATCGAGCTCTCCCCATTCTTGAGACCCTCTTTTGAGCAGCTCTGAATCTCCATGCACTGGTCATGACCGCATTTTTTACGGGCATAACGCTGGCCTCTTCCAGGCGTTCAGTTAGTTCTACGCTGCGCTCTGACTAACTGAACGCTTGGAAGAGGCTAGCTTAACGCGCGCTCTTTTTAGTTGACTTATGGTCACGTGGAAACAGATCAATTTAAATGTCGCCCCCGCGGACCGCTCGCCCCACAAACCAGAGGTTACTTTAACTTCTCCTTGCCTCAGTTATTACTTCACACTACACTCCAGCTGTATAACAACGCACTTTACTACTGGCCCCGGTTGTTCGAAAAGTGTGATAGCGCTATCCACCGGATAAATCACTATCCAGCGGATAGAGTGGTTTGTTTTGGTAGCACCTCGGGACAAGAAATTAGCTCTTATTAACCAATCAGGAGGTCTGTATGCGAGAATCTTGACCAAGGTCGCGAGTATAGACCGAACGCAGTGAGGTCTGTACACACGACCAAATCTGTCAAAATTTGCTCGCTGTCTATACTTTTTTTCTTCTCATCAGGCTTTTTGACACTTCCACCATATTCTTAGCTTAGAAAATTGTCATGCATTTTAGTTTGCCACTTTTTCACCGCAAAATGTAACCAGTCTAGATGGCCGCCTTGATGAGAAAATCTAGACCGCGGTCAAAATCGATATCAGCCAATCAGGTTGGTGAATTAAGTAGTTCCAAGTCCTTGTGAAAGTA
>JAHPZR010028586.1:20000-24146 GCA_019787425.1 Platygyra sinensis
TTTAAAAGCAAATTGATGGTCAAAATAACTCAAAATGCCGTGACGGAGCCCCTTTAAGAAGGCTTCTTCATTTAAAGCCTACAGTAGCTAGTATATATGTCATACCTTTACTGATTCTCTGAAGAGTCTTTCCTTTTGCGTCCATAAGAAACTTCTCACCCTGAATGTTAACGGTTTTTGTCAACTTTCCTATGGGGGTAAAGCGCTGGCAATTAATAATCATGTAGCTTAATTAAGAGGCAATCTTGTTAAACAAATGACCATCTTTCAATCATAGTTACAGGACTGAAATACTGTAATATACAGTACTGTAAATTTCCATGAAAAGACTCCTTGCAAGTTACAAGACAAAATACAACAACATGTAATTGTAAGTGTGACACTAAGCCGCTGACTCCAATCGATCACATAATCATTCAATTAAATTCCAATTCAAGGCTGCGGTCTACAAAAAATACTAGGAGCCTAAAGGTTCCTAACAATAACACCATGGGTGCCCAGCACCTCAGCTTATGTGAGAAAAAGTAAATCTGTCTAATTGGCCAAAGACCAAAGCTAATAGCCTGTGGCACCCAGGCACTTCTGAAGCAAAGCCAGACTGCAATCTGTAACACTGCACACGCATTACAATCATATGAAAACCAGCCTCTTCTGGGTGTTCAGTTACATGTAGCTGGGGCACGGAACAGAAAATGGACCCCCGCTAACTGAAGGTCACGATGAGGCTAACTTAAAACTGAGCAGCACAAAGAAAACGAAACCAAAGTTGCAATCTTGATTTTATTCTGCATGGCAGTTGTGCAACGTTACATGTAGTTCATGGGACATTGCAACAGTTGACTTTTACCACTTTTTTGACATTGAAAGGTACAGTGGCAAGTTAAAAAGGCTCACCGATTTTGCTTGCTGACAAACTTTCATGCCTCTACCACTTTGCTTCTCAGTTGATGATGCCCTTGTTTTGGTGAGTTTATTGGATGATGTCTTGTACGAGACACCTCCAATAACGACTTCTTTATTGAGCTTCTATAAACAAGCATTATTAGGAAAGATTAGTACATGTATTACATGTATGACAAGGTTTATTTTTAGAAAAATTGGTTTAACGGTAACAGTACCGGGAAGTTGTTTTAAATAGCTATCTTTCCTCCTCCCCCCCACCCCCCCACTCCTAATCAATAGATTTTTCAGGCTTAACTGGAACCATTATGTAACAGGGTGCAAAGTAAACCAATTTTTGAGCTATCCTTCTGAGCAAGCTGAAACTATGATGTACTTGCCCAAACATCATTCTCATTCTGACCCCCTCAACAATATTTCTACTAGGACTGATTTCTTTGAAAGAAAGACATAATTTAATCTCTTACAGTACTTGTGTGATTAGAATTTCTTGTAGATTAACCTCCCCCCTCCCCCCCCCCCCAAACCCACTCAAAAAAGTTGCCTGTCAGGTACATGTAAGTAAAGGATAAAATCCACCAGCCCCAGACTATCACACCCAATGTTCTTTGCATGCCGTGAAGGCAATTTATCATACAAGTGCATGTACTGAATAACTGCATCAACAGCAGTTTGTTGATACCAACATGTACTCAAACATGTTTTCTCGGTATTGAAATTTCGCTGATTATCAACATCATGCTATTTTATCCTTTCTAATATTTAAGACATTTTCTACTATTGTTGTTGGTCATTTCAAGGGGTTTGGTCTGCTATTTTTCAGCTTGTGTGGTATATACTAAAACAATTGTTCACCTCTGTGTCAGTGGAGTAATAAGCACTTAATGACTGGCCACAAGGGAAACAGTGAGTTTTGTTTCCCCGAGACCCTCAATGTTCCCCGAGGCGAAGCCGAGGGGAACATTGAGGTCGAGGGGAAACAAAACTCACTGTTTCCCGAGGGGCCAGTCATTAAGTGTTTTGTTATACCTCCCGACTCAAATATAGAAAAAGCTCCGAAAAAAAAATGATTCGCTTGGCGCCATTGCATACACTGGCCGTACTCGCAAAATTGAGCGGCTGCCAAAACCAACCTGTCCTGCAGTCTTTTTCTTTGCAGCTAACAAAAAATAAAGACAGTACTACATGTAAATTTGCTTTGGCGTGTTCTAATGCTTTACTCGAGCATTTTGAGTTGGATTTGATCAAGAGCAGCATATTTGTTGTAAATTACACAAATACTTTCCTGCCTGGCGACGGCGATCGCCGAGCGAGTTGACGAACGTGAGCAACCCATTTTTGGCGCCAAACCAAAAGCTTGGAGACAAAACGTTCATATTTTCCCTTTTGTTGATCTGCACGATATGTTTTTGCGACTATAAATCCCTTTTCTTGAATAATGAATGCTGTCTCTAATGAGAAACGTTGTCCTACTTCATTGGCTTTTCAACATCAGGCAGACTACACAAATTTCCCGCGGTTCAAGGTGCACAACTTGATCACGTGCGAGTCCAAAGTTCAAGGTGTTGTTTCCCTAGGGTGTCATTGAGTTTTGTTCGCCCGAGGGCGTCATTGAGTTTTGACCAATGGCACGTGACATGTTCTCCTCCAATCAGGAAACGTATTTGAGTTGGGAGGTATAACAATAGATATTTACCGCCACTTTAAATATTCTCCACTATTCACTTCCACTTTGGTGAATAAATTGTTCATTAGTAACGACTACTGCCTGATATTAAAACTACAGGTAAATCTACATATACTTTTATCATCTTTGGAAATAATGCAAACATTGATGGCTACAGGTACATGTGCAAATTACATGTAAGCTAGAGAATTCTACACTTTTGGAAGGATGAGAGTCAAAGAACAAAATCATCAACTGAAGGTATGTGTAAACAAAAGAGGATGCATTCTATGTCAGTTACATGTACTGTACAGGTAGCTCAGGCCACTGTAGGTGGGAGAATTGTTGAAATGAAAACAACGTCAGACAAACCCAATGTCAACTAGCTAGACAAACATTACAAAATAAATGCTTTGAAAGAGAATGGTCTCAAAATTTAATGCAGTCAGTTCTCCAAAAAGAGAATAAATACATGTAGGATATAATAATAAAAGCATTGCTAATATATGCACGTCTAACATATATTATGTACACTAAGTTTCTGTAAACAATCAGTTAAGTTGTACATGTTGGTAGACTGAGACAAAATAAAGCTTCTTACAATTTAAAAGTACATGACTGTAGGGACTCTATAAAATTATCCAACCTGAGCTTTAATAGCAGCTTGTTTCCTCTTTGACCTCACAACACGGTATCTGCAAGATTTCAGTTCAAAAAGTAGGAAAATGTTAGACACCACAATTGTACACTAACATGAGTGTACAAAAATGTAATGCCAGGGCTCGAAATTAAAAAAATCGTTAGGTCGCCTTTTGGCAACTAACTGAAGAAATATAGTCGCCAGATGCAAATTTTAAGTCGCCAGTTTGTATAATCAAAATAATGTTCGGGTTCTGCTTGTTGAAAGTGTTTGATAGTGTCTGGTATGGCTTGGGACACATACATACAATAAGTATTTTTTCGACTTATCCATTTGTTTGTAATAATGTAACACTTTTCATTTCGCGCGGCGGCGCCCAACTTGCATGTTTCACCGAAAACAGAGATTTACCTGTGTATTTTAGCATAAAAAATGCTGGCTTCGTTTTCGCGGTAGAAATAAATGACTTCTCAGTTTTCGCGTACAATTTCTACAGTTTTTAATAAATATATCGTTGTTGAGTTAAGCTTTGTACAGAGAAACTAAAAAATGCTAGCAGAAACTTGCTAAACTTACGAAATAAACACAGCGTTTTTCGTTCGCAACGCGGCTATTTTTATCCTGGAAAGAAATTTGATCGGGGCAGATTTCGATCACGTGCTAGGCAACCACTTCTGAGCCATGAGCGCACGTCACGCAATCAACAAAACAACGCTATAAATTGTAATTTTCGCCAAGCTTCATCTAAACACTTGATTACCTTTGATTCTAAAGCTTACCTTTTCTTCTCAAAATTGCCATCGTTCAGCGGTCTTTTTGCAAAATTCTGTGGCTTCTGCGGGTGTGGACAAACGTGGGGTAGGCCACATGGCCTAGGCCATGGTGTAGGCCATGGCCTACCCTGTGGCCTACCCTATGGCCCACTCTATGGCTTACCGGT
>JAHPZR010028587.1:0-2500 GCA_019787425.1 Platygyra sinensis
ATGGTTCATTACCAGACAAAAATTTCATGGTAGTACTCATTTCCGATTAGTGGCTTCATTCGAAGTGGGGCTTTAGTCAGCGAAAATAATGCCATTAATAAGGTTGTTCGATTTTCTTGGTGTCAATACTGCTCTCCGCAGAGTACCAGTCATTTCTTTGGTACAAACATTGACTCTCGATTGTAGAGACGATCCCATCTTTCATTAACAGCATGAGGTTCGGTAACAGGAGTCTGCAGTTGTCTGGGTTTGATGCGCTGGACATGTTGACGGTCAGGGTCTCTGAGCATTGTTTGGTAACTGAAGGTTTTCTGCTAGCTGTTACAGTGATGTGGGCTTTTTTTTATTGGACATCTGAAGGTTGTCTGCTAGAGCTGTCCGTAATATTTGGTTTCTTTTATTACCTGTATCGAAAAGCATTTGATGGCTGTTCTCTTGATTTTTGTCGATCTTCTGCTCGATGGTTGCGTTTTGAATTAGCACTCCCCATCAGAAGCCAACAAGGTATTCTCTGATGTGATAGTGTTGGATGACGATTCAGTCGCTGTATTACAGTCTCTTTTGGGTTTTATGGACATTGTTGATGCCAAAACTTTTGTGATGACGACTTTGCGTTGACAATGAACACACGCCCTGTTGGTTCTTACAATCCCTCTGGTGATGGCCTGGTTTCAGGCAAATGAAACAAAGTCTCTTTATTTTTCTTTCCTGGCTTCCACAGTAAGGAAGTTTGTACATTCGTCACTTGCAGTGTTTTCGCTTACATATAGATGCCGATTGCTCTTTCTCTGAATTTCTGATCTTCGGGAGATTTTGTAAAACAGATTGGAAAAACTTACTGGAAATGGGTTCCTAATATTTGATTCTAATAGCTATTTCAAGTTGACGGTTTGTTAAGAGACTAAATATTTGCTAAAATAAATCTTAACACCTTCATTTTTTTTTTTAACAACAAAATTGTATTTCTGCAAGTGAAAAATGATATACAGAAATAAACAATTATTTAGCAAAGCAATTGCTGAGAAAATCCGGCTCGAATACAATATTCTTTATAGCATTTGTTAATTTGTTTCATATTTTTAACATTTTTACATTGATATATGTTGAAGAATTTTATTAAACAAGGCCATATTCCGAGTTCTCTTGTGCCTCGGTTTCAAAACGAGTCTAAGTGCGAAACCACTCGTATTCTCTACTTGCACAAATCCCATAATACACCTCTTTTACCCCCAAAAATCTACAGAGGCATTGTTTTAGATGACTCTTGGGACATGTTCATGTCCCAGGAGAAATTGTAAACAATGAGTATGCAAAATTTTTTTTTGGGGGGGGGGGGGGGGTTAAAGAGGTGCATTATTGTATTGTGCAAGTAGTGAATGAGAAAATGAGTTCTGCATGCAGTTTCATTTTCATGCAAATCAAAGTTATTTTCATAAGAATGGTTTCCCACTAAGACTCGTTTTGAAACAGAGGCACATGAGAACTCTGAAATGGCCTATTTTATTAACTTCCTCGTTAACTTTCTTAACTTTTTTTGCAATTTGTAGTCCATCTTGTGTCTTCAAGTATTTTACTTACAATCCAGACCAAAAGTCATTCAGACACTTATCAATATGCCAGTATATTATATTGAAGTAGGAAGTCATATTCAATCCCCTCCCCCCTCCCCCCCCCCCCCCAACCCGACGGCCCCTTGCCGAACAATGTTTGAATAGAGGGTCAACTTTGGATGAATCAACATCAACATGGTGTTGGGGGTGGGGAGGGGGAGACTTTTGCCCACGAGTGTTCTTTATAATCGTCAAACTAGCCTTGTTCGACTTTTCAGAGGTGGTGAATGCCGTTATTACATTACTCTGCTGGTTTTACATATAAATTTCTCATTTTCGCTATTGCGCACGAGGTCAGAGAGGCGTGTATGTTAAAATAGGCCTATAAATTTTAAAAAGTAAAAAAAAAAAACTACGTTCAGAAATGCACGTCATCTTTGGGTGGTGAAAGAATTTTCATCTGGACATCATCGAAAAGTTTGACCATACATTCGTGACTGACTGGTCTTGTAAGTAGAACATAATCATTATTCTTACATGACTTGTCATTATACATTATAAAGGCTGAACTTGAAATCGGATCAACGCCAATATCCGCCGCTAACATTCCTATATAGGCGTCGTCGATTTTCAATGGCTTCACAACATCGAACATTTGGGTGAATCTTAGAACTAGATCTTTCGAAAGGACATACCCACCACCTGATATGTAATCTTTGTAGAAATCTTCTGGATGATCTTCTTTTGACACTGCATAATAACCTGAGCGAAGAACAGGGCTCCCGTGCATTAGATGTCCGAAATAAAATTCAGTATTTGACGAGCCAGTTGCACTCAAGAAGTCAATGAGCCCACGGGTGTTGACAAAAACATCATCGTCAGTTTTCAGCATATATTGGAAGTTATTACAGTATTTTGCGGCCCATTCGAAGCCGGATTGTATCTTGAAG
>JAHPZR010028587.1:7500-10000 GCA_019787425.1 Platygyra sinensis
ACAACACTGGCGGAGAAGAAAACGAACCTTTACATCGAGTGTGCTGGTGTAAAGGAACCATGGGGGCAGTACACAAGTCGTGTTTAGAGACGTGGTTAAGTGCTGTGTATAGCGACAAATGCCCGATCTGCCATTACCATTTCCGCACGAAAAGAATTTTCAAACCGATAACACAGGTAATCTGCACTGAATTTAACCGTAATACTTGTCCTGGCGCTCATTTTTCTGATTTGAAACGTTTCTAAAGAAGAATGCTTAACAGTCTATAACGCACACATTTAACTTACAAACTAGCGCGCTATTTGACGCGCCGTTCAAAAAAGTTAGCTAGTGTCCAACTGACGCGCTATTTATTTAATGCGCTGTTGAAAAAAGAAGTTAAAATTGGAAAGCTTCAGTCAAACACGTTCACGCCTAATTTCAAGTTAAAAACATCCCAGTAAACACCTTATATTCAGGAAAAACTGATGCAATACTTAATTATTCCATGAGCGCGCGTTGGATATGAGGTGATAGATAGCCAACGAGGCGCGTAGCGCCGAGTTGGCCATAATCATCTCATTTCCAATAAGCGCGAGTGGAATAATTGTTTTATTAAAAACGCCCCCAAAATATAGAAAACTAGACTACAATAAAAACAAAAAGGCCCAAAAAATCACCCATACGCTCGCCATTTTTGTAGATCATGGTATAATGGCTCATATACCGTGATGGCTTAGCCAATGAAAACTCACGAATTGCATTATCCCATGATCCAGTTTTTAATTTTAAATATGACTCAGTGATAAGTAAGTTGCATTGTTATTTAATGACATGCCTTTAGCCCAACGTTAGCCAGTTAAGAGTGGTCGAAAATATCAACAATGTATGTATTTTTGCTTGTTGCTGCTAGAAAGGTCTGTTTTTTAAAGGGTTTACATTTTTTCAGTGATTTCCGACTTCCGACTCCATGTCCTCACGCCTCGCCGTCTGCCTTTTTCGACGCTTCCCCCGTCAAATGCGACCTCCATTTTTTCCCGTAAAGGCGAAAGTTTGTCTGAACTTTCTCCAGCTGAATTTCCCAAACTATGCTTCGTCCAATTGTTGTGCAAACGTGAATGGAAAGGAAAATGAAAGTGAAAAAATAAATAGACCTCGAAGGCCTTGAAGAAAACCATACTAAAATTACCAAGAAGCTCCAAGACAAATTGCGCCAATATTTTTAGAGATAGTGCACAGTTCTCCGACGCATAATGTTCGCTGGGATGAGAATGCGCGAAAAGAGGCTTAATTTTGTCCACGTGAGCAAGATTCTGCTTTAAGTATTGACCCTTCTGGGTTGTTCAAAGCCCTTATTAAGCTAACCCAGAATTAGCGAGAATTTCAGTTTTGCAATTTCGCGGTGCAGTGTCACGCAATCGAAAATTGAAGTCATAGCCATTCAATCAATTTAGTGCAAAGAATTTGTGATACGATAGTCATAGATGATTGATACAACGTATATAAACAACCTCCCTAAGATTTAGGTTTGTGCATTTTTTCATTCGTGCGTTGTTTGGAAGTATTTCACTCAAATTTATAGAGCTTTGTATGGAGACGCCAAGTTGGTGCCCTTCCGAGGACGCGCACTCATTAGACATGTTTTTGTCACTCGAACATAAATTTTGCATCTTCTCGTCACCGTAATATCCTCTTGTATATTTTGTTTCAGTGGCAATGTCCTCTGATGCCTGCAAGCGACATTGCTATGTTGGTGTTTACAGTGGTGTTTTTTGGAATGTTTTTCGTTCAACTTACCGGCATGGTCATCTTAGTCAGTTACTACAAACATCAACCCTCCTGCCACACTACAGTGAGTCTAGGAATTGCTGGCATTGGCACAGGACTTCCATTTTTCTTGGCGTTTTGTATAGGATTGACAATGAATATCTACTTTTCACGTTACTGGGTTCACTGGCGAAGAACGAACAAACACGTGATTGTATACCTTGACCGCATCGAGGAAGTAGTGGTTGTTTAGACGTTTGAGTAAATGGTCGTAATTGTAAGCTATTCAATAAACACATTTTTACATTTGTTTGATCTTGCATAATTGTAACTGTGTGTGCGACACGTGTTTTTGTTTGTTTATCTGTTTGTTTGTTTGTTTGTTTGTTGTTTACTTTCTTGCCAGAAGACCAGTAACAGGCTTATCACAGCTACCAGTTGTGTATAGTATTTTCAAGGGAAATATTATGAGATGCGAAACAAAAAAAAAAAACGAAATGAAACAACAACAACAACAACACAACAAAGGAAAAGAGCTGTTGTGCTGCATAGGTTAGGGTTGAGTACATTGTATGCTTCTAAAACCAAGTACAGTCGAACCTCCACTAACGGCCACCCTCTACAACGGCTATTTTTATGTCTCTGCGTACGGTTCATACATTAACTCTTATTTTAACCTCTCTTCAACGGCCACCTCTCCATAACGGCAACGGCCACGAAAACGCTCCCCTGCTGCCAAACTTCTGTACAACGG
>JAHPZR010028587.1:15000-52500 GCA_019787425.1 Platygyra sinensis
TATTGGCGTTGATCCGATTTCAAGTTCAGCCTTTATAATGTATAATGACAAGTCATGTAAGAATAATGATTATGTTCTACTTACAAGACCAGTCAGTCACGAATGTATGGTCAAACTTTTCGATGATGTCCAGATGAAAATTCTTTCACCACCCAAAGATGACGTGCATTTCTGAACGTAGTTTTTTTTTTTTACTTTTTAAAATTTATAGGCCTATTTTAACATACACGCCTCTCTGACCTCGTGCGCAATAGCGAAAATGAGAAATTTATATGTAAAACCAGCAGAGTAATGTAATAACGGCATTCACCACCTCTGAAAAGTCGAACAAGGCTAGTTTGACGATTATAAAGAACACTCGTGGGCAAAAGTCTCCCCCTCCCCACCCCCAACACCATGTTGATGTTGATTCATCCAAAGTTGACCCTCTATTCAAACATTGTTCGGCAAGGGGCCGTCGGGTTGGGGGGGGGGGGGGAGGGGGGAGGGGATTGAATATGACTTCCTACTTCAATATAATATACTGGCATATTGATAAGTGTCTGAATGACTTTTGGTCTGGATTGTAAGTAAAATACTTGAAGACACAAGATGGACTACAAATTGCAAAAAAAGTTAAGAAAGTTAACGAGGAAGTTAATAAAATAGGCCATTTCAGAGTTCTCATGTGCCTCTGTTTCAAAACGAGTCTTAGTGGGAAACCATTCTTATGAAAATAACTTTGATTTGCATGAAAATGAAACTGCATGCAGAACTCATTTTCTCATTCACTACTTGCACAATACAATAATGCACCTCTTTAACCCCCCCCCCCCCCCCAAAAAAAAATTTTGCATACTCATTGTTTACAATTTCTCCTGGGACATGAACATGTCCCAAGAGTCATCTAAAACAATGCCTCTGTAGATTTTTGGGGGTAAAAGAGGTGTATTATGGGATTTGTGCAAGTAGAGAATACGAGTGGTTTCGCACTTAGACTCGTTTTGAAACCGAGGCACAAGAGAACTCGGAATATGGCCTTGTTTAATAAAATTCTTCAACATATATCAATGTAAAAATGTTAAAAATATGAAACAAATTAACAAATGCTATAAAGAATATTGTATTCGAGCCGGATTTTCTCAGCAATTGCTTTGCTAAATAATTGTTTATTTCTGTATATCATTTTTCACTTGCAGAAATACAATTTTGTTGTTAAAAAAAAAAATGAAGGTGTTAAGATTTATTTTAGCAAATATTTAGTCTCTTAACAAACCGTCAACTTGAAATAGCTATTAGAATCAAATATTAGGAACCCATTTCCAGTAAGTTTTTCCAGACCATTTTTCTTGAGAAATCACGGGGCCACCATCAAAATTCCCATCAACACCGCATAACAAACCGGGAAAATGCCTGAGCGACATTTGTGCCACCAAAGATGACAATAAGCATACAGTTCGAAGCCTGTGGCCCACAGCTCAGGACGTCGGGGAAGGCAAAGCTACTACTGACACATTGGTATCTGTTTTACAAAATCTCCCGAAGATCAGAAATTCAGAGAAAGAGCAATCGGCATCTATTGTAAGCGAAAACACTGCAGTGACGAATGTACAAACTTCCTTACTGTGAAAGCCAGGAAAGAAAAAATAAAGAGACTTTGTTTCATTTGCCTGAAACCAGGCCATCACCAGAGGGATTGTAAGACCAACAGGGCGTGTGTTCATTGTCAACGCAAAGTCGTCATCACAAAAGTTTTGGCATTAACAAATGTCCATAAACCCAAAAGAGACTGTAATACAGCGACTGAATCGTCATCCAACACTATCACATCAGAGAATACCTTGTTGGCTTCTGATGGGGAGTGCTAATTCAAAACGCAACCATCGAGGCAGAAGATCGACAAAAATCAAGAGAACAGACCATCAAATGCTTTTCGATACAGGTAATAAAAGAAAACCAATATTACTGGACAGCTAGCAGACACACCTTCAGATGCCAATAAAAAAAAGCCCACATCACTGAACAGCTAGCAGAAAACCTTCAGTTACCAAACAATGCATCAGAGACCCTGACCGTCAACATGTTCAGCGCATCAAAACCCAGACAACTGCAGACTCCTGTTACCGAACTCATGCTGTTAATGAAAGATGGATCGTCTCTACAATCGAGAGTCAATGTTGTACCAAAGAAATGACTGGTACTCTGCAGAGAGCATGTATTGACACCAAGAAAATCGAACACCTTATTAAGTGGCATTATTTTCGCTGACTAAAGCCCCACTTCGAATGAAGCACACTAATCGGAAATGAGTACTACCATGAAATTTTTGTCTGGTAATGAACCCAATGAACACGTTTTCCCAGGATTAACTCTCATGGGATCCAAATTTGGATGGATTCTAGCAGGCAGGGTAAAGTAAATCAAGATGCTCCGTCCGCCAATTCAGTGCCAATTCTGGCATACACGTCCATCCATTAATGCACATCTCGCTGCTTGATTTTATGCCAACTGAACATAATCTACAAACTAGAAGATTTCTGGAAACTTGAAACACTTTGGAATCAGTGAGCCCTGTGAGTGTAAATGATGTTGACAAAGCCCTGTAGAGATGTAATGACACCGTCAGATTTGAAGATAGACGTTACGAAGTAACCTTAAGCCCAGAACACCAAGCAACCATTTGATGCGGTCATTCAGGACCAATTACAAAAGGGCACCACTGAAGTTGTTCCTGATGAAGATTCTACAAAAAGGTTAAAGGACTACATCCTACACTGTGAAATATCACACCCGACAAGACTTCAACGATGGAACTGACGTACTTGATGACTGTGCCAAAACCATAATGGGGATGCAAACGCTGAATGAATGCCTGCACCGTAGACCAATCATTCTGAAAGATTTGTGTGGACTTCTGATGTGATAGTGTTGGATGACGATTCAGTCGCTGTATTTACAGTCTCTTTCGGGTTTTATGGACATTTGTTAATGCCAAAACTTTTGTGATGACGACTTTGCCGTTGACAATGAACACACGCCCTGTTGGTCTTACAATCCCTCTGGTGATGGCCTGGTTTCAGGCAAATGAAACAAAGTCTCTTTATCTTTTCTTTCCTGGCTTTCACAGTAAGGAAGTTTGTACATTCGTCACTGCAGTGTTTTCGCTTACAATAGATGCCGATTGCTCTTTCTCTGAATTTCTGATCTTCGGGAGATTTTGTAACAGATACCAATGTGTCAGTAGTAGCTTTGCCTTCCCCGACGTCCTGAGCTGTGGGCCACAGGCTTCGAACTGTATGCTTATTGTCATCTTTGGTGGCACAATGTCGCTCAGCATTTTCCCGGTTTGTTATGTATCTGTGCGACGTATCTCTTAGAAGTTTTACTGTCCATTCTTGATCATCCTCCTTTTGGTCAGGCAGCTATCGCATCTTTAGGTAGCCTTCTCATGATCAGGGCTATGGCAGTATTTTTGTTTCTAACTCCTTCCCTTGGGCTTGTAACCATGTGAGGTGTTTCTCTATTTAGTCATCGCTGGTACAGAGACTGATGTATAAGGCTTGAGAAAGTAAATTCATGCAACTAGTGGGATGAACACTGGGGATAATCTCATTTCGTCCAAAGCGTTTTTGCAATAGTCTGATTGCTTCCTGATAATTACGATTTGTTAAGGTTAACTCTGAGATTACTTCTACAGCTTCTCCATCAAAATTAACTCGAAGATAAGGTAATTCATATTCTCTTCTGGACTGAGTGACTCATGGGAGTGTACTCCTGAGTCCAAGGAATCCAAGAACTCCAGCCACTTCAATAGCTCCCCACTTAATTTGCTGAAAACGAGCTTTGGCAAATTTAAAGTGTTAGGTTTCTTACCTGGTTTTGCTATTTCTGCGTCAAGGGTTTCTGCAGTTTGTCCTCAGTTTTAAGCCTCTACTTCAATTTGTAACTTCCCGTCACGGTGTTCAACCTGGCCATACCTAACACGCTTGAGATGGGCCTTTTGTTGCTCGATTTTCAACATCTTTTCCTCCAGGTCAATATTTAATTTCACAATTCCTCGTCTAAGCTTGAATTTCATTCTGTCCTTAATAATTTCCATTCTCCACGAATGTCCCACAGCTTCTAACGCAAGATCAGCATAATCGTCTATCACTTTGTCGTACTCCCTTTCTACTGAGGTTTCAGTGGCGTCTTCAAGTTGAGTTCGGAGACCTTGATAAGACTTAAATGCTATTGCAACGGATCTCGTTTCTCGCGTGTTTCAGCTAGGAGCTGTTCTAGATCACAATCTATAGGACGCTGTTTGATTTCTTTTGCTGCTTCAATGTTAAGACTCACATGCCTTTTCATTGGCCAAATCAATCTTTTAATCAAGCCCTAGTTTGCTACCATCTCTTCGTAGGGTTCGGCTAGGCTTCTAGGTAACTCAGCTAATTCGCTGCTGATTTTGTTGTACATGTCCATGGCTGCGAGAGACAAATAATTCGGCTGATGTTGATGTGAAGAGCTTTCAAACGATCGGTATCACTTTCTCTCTGTCTTTTGATTTCTATTTCTCTTCATTGCGCTCGCTGTGCTGCCATGTCGCATAGGGCGAGTTTTATTTTTCTTACCCACTGACAACAACAAAGCTTCTGTACATCCGCCCCAAAGCGCACGCGACAATACCAGAAGGAATTATTGGTAGAGAAAGTTTATCGACGGTTGATCAAAGTTGGCGGTGTTTCAGCGAGATGAAAGGAAAAACAGTGAATATTTATGCATGTATATTGCACTTTCATCTCGAGGTTCTTTTTCCTTTGCGCTGAAACACCGCCTTGAACTTTGATCAAGAAACACAAAACTACTCTAGCCATAGGATCCAGGCCCCCTTTTAATCGCGCACGGTAACAAAACCGTTGATAGAGGCTAAAGCAGTAGTTGATGTTGAAGCATCCTCTAAATCCTTAATGTAGCTTTTTTGAGTGCATTTAGAAACTTAAGCAAGTAAAGGTTAATATTGCTCTTGAAATGCGACTACTAAAGAGCAGTAAAAGGCCTATTAAGATCTAATTATGTGTCATGATCTCAAGAGCTTTTGCTGAGTTGTGCGCAAAGCTGTCGAGTGATATCTCAAATCGCAGAGTTGTCTACAGGTTCAGCTCTCCAAAACGAAATCGTCAAAAGAGAATCGCAAGCTAAGATGAAGTGAAAGGAATGGTTTTCCCAATGCAAGAGGAGCTTTTACACAGTTGCTTGCAATCAGCTAGATATTTCTTCTCGTGTATTGTCCCTCAGAGATAATTAATATGATTCGTTTCCTCTTCGCTTCTTTAATTTTAGCAAATTGCTGCTATGATAAGGCATTCAATAGTGGTTGGATTCTAAATATAATGGACAAAATTTCAAACCACGTATTGCCAACTTTAACCCCTGTGTCACTTGGCTCTCGATGAAACGACGATATTTTTCAAAAGCACTGTGGTTTCCAAGGCAACTTGATCAGTTCTTCGTGACTTCAGCGGGTTAGAATTTTAGTGCGCGAACCAGCAATTTTTGCGCACTGCACGGTTGTGTTGTGTATATTGGAAAGTAAAGATCAAGAGAAGGTCTTGTTGAAAATAATGATGAAAAGTACTTAGATGCTTCAGGCTGAAATGGTTATGTCTAACGTCCAAGGTTAAAAATAAGACTTTCGCAATACTGTGGATTCGTGGGAGAATAAACCAACACGTAAGAAACTTAAAGTGTCTTAGATCTTTTAAAAGATGAAGGACTTTCCGCTTGCATCTAGAAGCTCCGGAGTTGTTACTTGAGATAATAACTTTCCCTAAAAAATATTACTAAGAGGGAACGTTTGAGCGGAAGAAAGCTGTGATCTGTAGGCAAGTTTAGGTTCGCGTGATTTTACTAACAAACAAAGCTAAAGGACAGCCCGTTGCATACCATACAAAGGAGACGCTATATTTTAACCCAGCACGCAATGAAACATTGAAGTACTCCGTATTTTATCCACGAGGAAAATTAACTACTACGGAATATTGTCTAACGCGGACACAATTGGCTTGAAAAATGAGAGGGATTTTGTAAGGTTAAATATTATGTCCTTGGGGCTAAAAGTAAGCACAAAGATCGAGTTGTCATTAAAATTGATATTATTCCGCCCGCTTTTGTTAAAAAGACTAGAAATGAGATGTTAAGCTTGAAAACGCTGCAATTAAGGCACAGAAGCATTATGGAAAGACAAGACTCAGCTGCTGCTTTATAAACATATTAAATCTTATAACGGAGTCAAACCAAGACGCTCTCGCCCGCAAGCATCGATTCATTTTGCCAAACTTACGAGAGGGAGTCAAGGTTAAAGATAGAGAACCAAACCTGTATTCAAACTAGTTCTGATATTATTTAATGGCAGTCATTCACCTACTGAACGATAACATCGAGGAACTTAAGCAAGGAAACTAAATTTTACAAAACGTACAGGGTGTAAATTGAAATGTTGTGTAGGAAACATGGCACGACAACTTTTGACCAGAAGGGTTTAGCCTTATAAAAAATTAAAGAGTTTTAATTTCAGTCGAACTATCTGCTGTATTCAGTGTTACAAGAATTACGAATTTAATACAAGCACTTTCTAATGAAAAAGTATTTCGTTTCGCCCACTGTTTTCAATGCTCTTGTTCTTAAGCTTCTGCCTGCGCTCGATTCAATTTTAGCATCATGGTCGTACAATGCATTGCATCATGATGAGAACGAGAAAGCCCTGCTTTTAAAGAGGAAGACAAAGATTGAATGCCATATAACTTATAACCCAACTACAAATCTACGTACATTGTTTGCCCGACACATTTCTGTAAAGAATCCCTTATCACAACACCTTGAATGCATATATTTGCCTATTCTGTAGGGTGATGTCTGATTGGGAATTTAGGATACAGGAAAGATATTCAAGACCACACAAGCGTGAATTATGCTCTCCGTCTCCGCGAGGAGTTCGCATGTGTGCGCATGTAATCAATTTGCCGGGGTGATTGAGAGATACTCGTTTTTGTTTCCGGAGACCAGTGTTCGCTCTTAAGAGGGGCGACTGTGAGCTGGATTGTAATGCTGTTGAAGTTTAAGCAGCTAAAGATGAGGGAGGAAACCTATCTTATTTCAGTTAAACACCTGTGACGAATATAGCTAAATGATCTAAACAAACGCCTACGGTTTGTAATGGAACAAGATTAAGGTATTGCAGAAAACTTCCTGTGGCGTTAATCTTTCTGGTGCGGCAATTTCGTAAATTGCCGAGAAAACTTTGCTCTCTCTTCTATCAACTTCAGGCTGAACTTGGACTGCTTCACTAAATAGCGAGTTTCACAACTGTGGTTTGTCGATGGGAACGCAAGTTCCACGCTGACTATTTGAGTTTTTGTCAGTGGCTTATCTTTAGTCACACACGTTACTACAAAAGAACAACGTTGCATCGTTTCTAACTTGAACATTTCTTGGTTTTAGCTAACTTTCACTTTAGTTAAAGGGCCAGCAGATTTAACCTACACAGCCGATGAAAAGGATGTTAATGACGTGGCCGGCGAGAACACGAAATGAATATCAAATATCTAGATCGCGTTTTGAATTTAGCAACTTTAAGTTGTGTGTGAGCTGATGTTTTGTAGCAAAGTTACATTGATTGGACTAAAGCAAAGTCATTTAGAGCTGTCCAAGGTAAAATATTAATGATGATTCCTCGTTGACAGTGTCTAAGTTGTATGAAGCGTGACGAACTCGCCTGGAGTGAAAAATCTAGCCGTCAGTGCAAGCTGTGTCACCCTCTACGTAAAGAGAATCATTCTACGGCAAATATAAACCTTTAACCTGACTCTGGAGGTTGTCGTGTTACCTTCCCATACCGCCATTTTTTTACGCAGAAACACTGTGTAGTCAAATCCTTTTCAAATCACTCTCGGAGAGAAAATAAACTTTGTTTTATTTTACAGGTAAGAAAGGCTGTGCGCTTACATGCCGCAAGTCCATATTCTCAGAATTTCTACGCGGAAAATGCAGTTTTCTTCGCTGAATTTTATATGCGCTATCCATTTTTTGAAGAGTGATTTGATTTCTGTGGAGCAAATGTGCATATGCGATAACCGAAGCAGAAGTGTTTTGATGGCACAACGAAACGCCCGAGGCTGCATCACCTCGTGTGGTATCAATAATTTTTAAGCGGGACTGCCTTGTCAAGCTTCTATTTGACAGCATATTGTAAGGCGTTTTGACTCTTGTTGACTGAAAGTTATTCAACTGACAGACCGTTTTAACACGACAGTTTCCTGGTATCACTGTTCAGAGTGACAGGGTAATTAGGGCCGATTTATATGTATTGGTTTTAAGACAGAACTAGCGAAAGACAAGCGAATGTTTGTACCCGATTCTTGCACGACAGTCCTTTCTATAGTTGTTTAAATACAGTTACCTTGCGCAGCATCTTCAAAGATCATCGGCTGTCTGGCGTGGTGGAAGTAATCAACACTTTCCAGTCTTCCGTTTTGCTGGGGGGAATCCAAGCCAAGACTGTCATGATTCTCTGAACAATACGAGGAGGGCAAGTCTCTCTCCGTTTTAATTCTAATAACCACGTTGTCTTGGAAAGCAGTTTGCGAAGCCATAGTTTCTCTTTTCCTGCAAATAAATTCGCAGCACAGTTGAGTGTGTAAGGAGATTGTTACTAGAGTTTTATGCTGTGTCCTTTGTCCATGCGGGACGTATTCAGGCCGTTTTGACAAAGGCGTTATTGAAAGTGATCTATTGTTTCACTCCCTTTTATTCAAATTTGTCAGAAATAACAAGATGCGTATTGTGTCAGTCAGGCCTGATTATGTTAAGTTAGCCGCCAGCCCTTGTTTCAAAAGCCAGTCTGCATACTTAACCCCCCAGGAGACAAGTAATATATGCGCAGTGCTCACTCTGTCTCTATAGCCTCGGGGAATAAATTGATATTCAGAACGTTATATTCGGCTGTCTGTCTACTTGAAGCAGTTAGCCTCGAAAAGGGCTCGCGCAATTTACACGGGCTAATAGTTGTCCCTGAGCGCGCAACACCCTGGGCAAATAAAACTACTTCAAAATTTGAAAACCTCATAAAGCTAAGTTAGCAATATTTAAAAACTACAACACACCTACTTAGGGCCGTTCAGACACATCCCATTGAGCAGCAATTCAAAACAGTATTCCATTGCCTTTTTAACGCACGTACAATTTTCCAGAAGCAACGAGAGATGTTACCTCAGCCTAAAGTTTTTTCGACTGACTTGGAAAGATTAATAACCAGTTATGATCCATGCAGAAAAATTTGTTTTGAAGGTTGATATTTTAATAAGCGTGTTCCCTAAAAATAGATAGAAAGGCTTGGCCGCTTGCACTGTCAAGCCCTGATCGAATTTAGTAACATATTCCCTAGCAAGAATATTCTAAAATATATATACATTACATTACTTTTTGTTCAAAAGCTGCCTTTCATTGAATATATAACGGTCACGCTCACTTCCGATTGTACAGATGACCCTCTCAAAATAAGTTTCTAACGTTTAAAACTGAATTGTGACGTTTCGTACCTTGTCAAATGGTTTCAAACGATCAAGACTTCGTTCAAAAATCAGTAAAACGTCAACGAGAAAAACAGTTCCATTTATGTCTAAGCGGCATTATCAGTTATCAACAGTGGGGTTTTATTTCAAACTTGCCTGAGGCTATTTGAAAACACTGAACAAACCTGCCACTCACTCACGGCAAACCGTTATACATGACAGAACAACACCAGTTGAGTGTGAGAAACTGAAAAAGTGTCGTCCGGTTTTTGCTAAGAGAACAGATCCTTTCAGTTAATACAGAAATGCAAGTTGAAGTGAGTGTATGGCGGCGTGGGGCGAGAAAGAAGCATAATATTAATATTATTCAGGAGTGTGTTAAATTAAGTAGGCCTTAGGGCATACAACCTTTTTTTAGAAAGTTATTGACATGAAAACACGAGCTCTCTCAAGAACTCAATGGGGCTCACGCCAGTTTGGCGTCAGAAGCTGAAATTGGTGTTATTGAACCAGAAGGAATTTTTTAATAGTTCAATTAATCCTCAACCACGTTTTGTATCTAACTATTGTGATTGCGGACGACTCAGTGTGTTTCATTGAGAAGCTGTTTGATGAGAAGAAATAAAATGAGCGCCAAATTCAGTCCTTCAATAGCAAAACAACAACATCTACCTCGTTCTTTTGAGATAACTTTGCGATAAGTGCTAAGAAAAGGGGTTTTGAAGGACCTCCAATAACCCTTGAGGAATACTTTGTTATACCGAGAGTAAAATGTGGTGTTTAGTATCTAGTCAAAGAGAACTCGTTTCCAGGTCTCTCTGGAGTTTGACGAGGGACGCGAACCGAGGGGAAACTGGGAAGTAAACGAGGAACTAAGGTGGTTCACCTAAAAACATACCACTTTTTCGCGCTTTTCTCGGCTTGTGGTAAGATCTGCTTCCAAACCATGGCAAAGTATACATAAATACATACATGCACCCTTTATTTAAACACGATAAAAAATGTCAAAGCTAACAAGCTTGTGGGGTCGTGTACTAATAAGATACACTTAAAAATTCTACAATTAATAGATAAAAAATAATTCTTTTAAAATATAATTTTAATAAAAAGGAATGAAGTCAATAGTTAAAAATAAATAAAATTCTCCGATCTTTTGTTGATTATTTGTGGGGCTAAAAAATTAAAATTAAAATCCTTAAAAGTGTGTCAATTAACAACATTTTTCAGAAACGATTTCAGGTCTGTGCACTCTAGTATGGATCTATTAGATCGCCCTATAGCGTTCCAGAGGACAGCCCCTCTATAGGAAATGGAGTTTTGAACGTATTTGGAGGCCAAACTCGGTGCTATCAGCCCTGGATAATCAACTCTTCAGCTAAAGTGCTAGGGAGCATGCCGTGATAACCGTTTAAAAAGAAGTTTAATTAAAGAATGTTTATACTTATATGTATTTACAAGCTTTAAAACCAATTGAAAGGCTCACCGGACGGCTGAAAATGTAAAATTTAATGCACAATATTTCGGTTAGACAGGACTAACCTTCCTCAGGGGCTACACTAAAGCTAAGTAAATATGGATAAAATGGTTACAAAATTTCAATGATACTAAAGGAAATATATGTGGCATGATAGGTTGACAAAAATAGAGAAAAATTTAAACTTGTACCAAAACGGATATATATAGAAAATAAATAGATCAAATTTCGTCACGCCTGTTTAAATCAAAGGGTTTAAGGGTCGTGCCCTTGCAGATTAAAAAAGCTTCTCTAGCCTTACAAATACCATCTCTATCAGAAGTTATGAGTTCTAGAGGAATGAGTTGTATGTTCTCCATGGAATGAGCAGGAAGGGTGAAGTGATCGGAAACGGCGGTTAGGTTATCAATGGGTTGCTTTGCGATGGCTTTTTCGATTGCGCGTCTGTGTTCACCAAATCTGTCGCTGAGATGACGTTTAGTCTCGCCTATATACTGGACGTTGCATTTGTTGCACTTTATCATATAGACGAGATTGGAAGAAGAGCAGGTGATGTGATGTCGTATGCGTCTTTGTTCGTTGGTAGAGAAAAAAGTGTAAGATGTGGTTGCCTCTGTAATGAAAGGGCACGTCTTGCACCTATTTCTTTAGTGTAGCCTCTGAGGAAGGTTAGTCCTGTCTAACCGAAATATCGGCCATTAAATTTTACATGTTTAGCCGCCGGTCAGCCTTTCAATTGGTTTTAGTTTATTTTTCACTGCTGATCCTGATCTGTAACCAAGATCCGGCTTCACTTCGCTGCTGTTTGTACAAGTGGTCCTTGAATTACAGTTTACACGATATACAAGCTTACAGACCAAAGATTATGAATAAAATATTTTTGTACCCTAAAACTGTATTGGAACCTGACACCGGCTGTTTAAATCTGCCACCTGTTGGGAAATGCCAGTACGTACTTGAGAAAAGATAACGTCGACAAGAACTGATCAAAATTATTAATTTTTACATATTTTTTGGAAAAGACTAAAAGCTTATTGTTTTAAGCAGAAAGATTTTTGAAAAGTTTAAAACATATGAAATGAGGGTGACCAGTTTAAAAACTCTTACTCTTCAGCCATTTCATCTTTAACAGAAATAATATACAAACTGCGGTTACAAACATGACAGAACAACGCATGTTGTAAAAAACTTTGATTAATGACTTCACGTTTCGTATGCCTCAACATACATACATCCAGCCGTCACTTCTGAGGATGTATGTTGAGGCATACGAAACGTTAAGTCATTAATTAATCAAAGTTTTTTACAACATGCGTTGTTTTGTCATGTTTGCAACCGCAGTTTGTATATTATTTCTGTGACCAGTTTAATATGATACAGAAAATCCAGCATATTTCTTAAAGGCAAAAAATAACTCGTTGTGAGAAAACGAGCTTTGAGTTTACAATAAGAGAAATTATAAAAATAAAACATCAATTTAAGATTTAAGTTCCGATGAAAACAAAACTTGCCCCGCCTTTAATTGGGACAAGAAAATACTTTAAAGGAGAGAAGAATAACGAAGAACACTGGCGGCGTTTTCTATTAAACCAAAATGCCCGGGACCTCTATTGGCGAATGGAACAAAATTGTCTAATTGAATGCATTAGAATGCAAAATTTTCTGCCAAATCCAAGAGGACAACACCCGATTTTTGAAGTTTTCTTCCCAGAATTTCCCGTTGCATTTTTTTTTCCTGGGAGTTTTGCATTTCTGACCTTCCTACAGATTTCCTGGGTGACAAAAACTACGTCTGTCGAATTTGGTGGTTTCTATTGTCCATCAAAACCCTGAATTGTACAACAAATTTCAGTATCGATGGCTCCCATGCAAGTCAGGAATAACTTAATAATTTTGTTTCTTCAATGCTGCAGGGGGCATCAGGGATCTATGCCTTAAAATGTGCATTCACCAGCCGATTTCTAGATGGCTATAGTAATGTTAAAACGACTGTAGGGTAAACCCATCCGGTACTCTGCGCCGTAGTCAGTATATGAGGCAAACCCTGGTTCTTGCCTCAGTTTTTTTTTTTCGTTTTGTATGGAGAAAAGTAAAACACTGCCAGCGAATAAATTAACACCCTGTAATAAATAGGAAGAGAATTAAGGTCATTCGCGCTAATTGTTTCTGCGCATCCTTACTGCGCACTCAAATTCACATGCAACGTCATGCATCGAGCGCACGCTAAATCGTAAAATCAACAATGATAGGGCAGATGGCCATTGTTTTAGCTTTGCCTGGATTTAACGATCTTGGATGTTTGGTGACCCGTACTTTTCTTTTGATGGATCATTTTCAGTACCAATTTTCTACCTCTGGACAAAAATGAAGAAAATCGATCGATTAGAAGTTTGAACTTTTTGAAAAATACACCATCGATTTCCATTCTTTTCAGCTCTTCGTTTATCTTTGCGATGGTTAAAATACTTCTTGAAAGGTTAAGTTATTTGAAAACCTTGGCAACATCTGGAATTGTTTACGCAACAGACCCACTTCTACAAAATATGACTAAGATCGTTTGCCTCCGGCCGATCCGTTGACTCACCTTCACCAGGGTAATTTTTCCCACGCTTTATCTATGAAACAAAGTCGGTGACCCTCGTTTTTTTATTTTGCATTTCTGACCGGAGTATAACTTGTTATCAGACTACCGTATACATTTTTGAAAATTTGCCTTTCTGGCCACGGCCATGATACTGTTAGCATCGTTTTATCAAAGGGGTCCTTTTAAACATCATAAAGTAAAAAGAGAATGTAAAATTCTACAAAACTACATCAGTCAAAAATACATACAGAAAGTTCCCAAATAAAAATTGCATTACCTTTTGTCTAAAGACTTACAATTCATATTCCTAACTTCTTACGGTAGGCAACAGAACTGCTGAAACAAAAGATTTTGCCCGTCTCACCTCTCATCCAGTGCGAGGCTGGACGGGCAAAAATAAAACTTTTTGTTCTCCTGGGACTCAAAATGGCCGCTGTGTGATAAAGGTCTATTATCTAGGCTGGGAAAGCTTTGGCCACCCTGCGTTAATTAATCCAGCTTTAATGTGAAGAGGGATATAGTCCCCTAATCACACCCAGAAGAAAGTTAAATATGTTTAACTGATTCATGTGCTGTGTCGGTTGCTAGCTGACACAATTATTCGAGGAAATTTGCTTGGAAGCTAGTAGAAGTCAGAAAGTTGAGACATTTCTGCTCGGACAAAGGAACAGATATTGAACTTGAAAGCAACCGTTAGACAAGTGCCTTCATAATGCGTATTGATTGGTATAATTCCTAAACCCTAAGGTCACAAATGAAATTTGGCGCGCAAATTAGCTCAAACATGACGTGCCTGCACGCCAGTCAGTCGCGCGTAAGACAGAATTTTATCCTAATGACCTCCCCGATGGCTCTCATAAGAATGAAATAAAGAAACTGGCTAATTCTATTTACTAGCGTTAAGTTTGTTCAAATTCGACGGCCAGACGTCATCCGCTGAGCTCGTGTTTTGAACAGGGTGCCATCCCCGAAAAATAATTGCTCTAAACAAAAGGCCCCCTGTACACCTGCCCAAATATACCGGAAGCAATACGCCTTCTGGAGCAAGAACCTCCGTGTGTAGCTTCTTTAAGTCTAGGACTACAGCTTAGATGTCGTTTTGTTTTCCTGAATCTCATTTTTTTTCACCGACTATGGAAAAAATACTTATCAAGGAGTGAAGATCTGTAAATTTTGATAAAAATACATTATCTTGCTTATTTTAAGTCTCTTCGCCGCTGAGTAGAAAGAACAGTATAGTTTTATACAGTAATACATAAAATGATATTAATGAGATGCGACCAACAAAAAGCAAATCCTATCGCTTATTATAATCAGGTTGTAAAGGCATACAGTTCAAATCAAAATGAACGAACAAGTTTAATAGCGTGATATTTTATGCTTGTATAGCTTAGACTTAATCAACCGATGGCGTGCAAATTTTCCGCGAAAACATGAGTTCAGTTGACTCGACACGCATCGGTATCCTGGTGTAAGGATCATTTTGCAGCGAATATATCCTAAGCGATGGTAAGAACTCGCTAGGTTTCAGTACTAGGAGGTCCTGAAGATCAGTGGAGGGAACTCGACAAAGAGCCAACTTTTGGTTTTAGGATTTTCCTGTCGTCCGTCGCTAAGAAATGCGGACTACTAGTTCAGCGTTTACGTGGTCGTCCTCGCTACCGTCTCGCTCAAGACTGCTTTAAAAATATCTTGACTGCAAAAAGAGCGTAATCGCAATTCGCGTAATTTCTGATCCTCCCCGGCTTACCTGCCTATTCAACTGTCGTTGTTCTCTTGCTCGGTGCCAGATATGTATAGAACTCGACGAGAAAACTTCTCACTGCTAAGAACAACTGGCAGCGATGAATGTCTTGCCGTTTTGTCCGTGTTTTTCACGAATAATGACCTGTGCGCCGTTCGTAGTCATGTGAAGACCGGAAGGATGTCCTCAGGAAAAAAAGCCAGGGGGCAACCTTTCGGGAGTGAATTACGTTTTGAGAGCTTTTCAGCTGCCTTCTTTTACCCTGGGGGATCAATAACAGTGTCTCATAGAATTGACGCCTTAGGCGTTTTTGGCAAAGTGTTGTCAGTTCAAGCACCTGATAAACATTCTATTTTCACACGGAGACCGTGGACAGTTGCATTGGTTTTTATTTTATGTTTTTAAAGATGACCACGGGCGGGAATTTACCATTATATAGTAAATAATTTTTTGAAGCCTTTGGGCTTTTTCCGGGAATCTCATCAATAAGACTAAGATTTAGAAAAGCGATCAATATTGAAATGCCTCAGGGAAATTTATAGTTAAAATGAAGTGATCGTGACATAACACTATTGTCTTATCAGAAAGGGAAATCAACACCGCCAAAGGAAAATAGATGGGTTCAGTAATGTTTCTATAGCCTACCTTTTCTCGAGAATAAGCATGGCGCCTATTACATAAATAAAATATATGGTTTCCGACATAATCACTGCTGTAAACGAGATATGTTATCGATAAATTTCAGGGACAATAGAGACAGTCTGGATTTTTCTACAGATTACTGCAACTCAGGGAAGTCGGGGCCCGCTATGAAATCCAACCACTTCAGTTGAAAACTGAAGTGTACTCCCGGATACGTTGGTCAGTTTTATTTCTGCCAAAAACGTTAGCCAAACCTTTGTGACTTGTGTCCCTAGAAATAGCTTTCCATCTCTTTCTCTCTCCGTCTCTAGCAAAACTATCTGAAGAAATATACGAAATTATGTTTAACAAAACGAGCCGACATAGAATACACTACCTCAGTTCGTAGAGTGCTAATGGACTAGTTTCGTTGTTTTTTTAATTGGTTGTCAGGTTATGAATATTAATCTTGGATGCAGCTTTTACAATTGTGCATTTAGGAAAGCTGGTCGAAAAATGGTTAAAGGATTTGTTTTAGACCTCTAGATCTGTTATTCCAGAATATTCAATGTCACGTGAAATTATTAAATCTTCTGAGAGCTGGAAATCTCATTATCATAAGTTGAAATATCCAAAAATTCCTTTGAAAATATCACATTTATCAGACCCATAGTTGAAGAACGTTAGTTTTACTGGCAGCGAAAAGTGCTAATATAAGCCATAAAGATTGTACTCACCTGAACAACACGAAGGCTTGTGCAAATGCTCCTCAAGCAAATTGAGCTTGAGAACTTTTACTCCACAGCTGAAATGTTCTGCTTCCTTTCATCATATGTCGTTTTAGCGTCGGATGGTTGGGAACGGGGAACGGGTGAACGGGGAACGGGGAACGGGGAACGGGGAACGGGGAACGGGGAACGGGGAACGGGGAACGGGGAACGGGGAACGGGGAACGGGGAACGGGGAACGGGGAACGGGGAACGGGGAACGGGGAACGGGGAACGGGGAACGGGGAACGGGGAACGGGGAACGGGGAACGGGGAACGGGGAACGGGGAACGGGGAACGGGGAACGGGGAACGGGGAACGGGGAACGGGGAACGGGGAACGGGGAACGGGGAACGGGGAACGGGGAACGGGGAACGGTAATGTAATGATTATGATAATGATTATAACTATGATAATGATAATTATAATGTCGTGATAAAGTTAATAATAACGATAATAATAATGTAATGATATTGATAATAATAATAATAATAATAATAATAATAATAATAATAATAATAACACGCCTGAGGATTCCAAATGGCGGACAAAGGAAAACAAAACAGGACAATTTGGGGAAATGCGAAGAAGTGTTACACGGTAGTCCGTTGCTAAGGCTTTTCCTCCCCTTCCCTCCAAAACTAAGAGTTCTAGGCCACAGACAAAAATAGAATGCATCGAATGTAACGAAACTTGGCAGGCAATTAAGTTGATAAATTGCCTATTTATTGGTGTTCATTTTATCTCATGTGACTGCTATTGTGACGTCATATATGATGTCCAAATTTGAAACTTTCTGCATAGAATTCTATGATTTCTAGTGAAAACCCCATCTCAATCGGATATAATGGCGCAAAGTTACAGGTAATTTAAGAAACTCAAATTTCCCGCCACATTGTCGTGACCATATATGGTCAAAATTCATGGGTATTTAAACCACATGACCATATCCTTGCTAGTTCTAAGTTTTGGTTCTGTGCGCCGGGTTATATTCATTAACACGTCATTCGGAAAATTGTTTCACCCAAATTTATTGAGCTTTGTATGGAAACGCCTGAGGGCAAGAAGTGTTTAGTTAGCAAAACCTTAAGCAATAACTTATCTTTAAACTACTCGAGCCACCATTTTGACGTCACGCAACGCATAAACTTGGAGATTCAAACCGGCGAGCACTCGTACATAATGAGGAACCCAGTCGGGGTTAATAAACGTTGCCAAACGTCAAGTCATTAGGGAGTCTTTTATATCTGTTAAAAAGAAAACTCCAGAAGGATTGGTATTTTTTTTTTGAAAATGATGACGATACTTGAAAACCGGCAATTGATACTGGGATAAACAAAGCATGAAATCAGGGATAAAATCGAATCGGTCTCCAATCGGTCAGGCCAGAGTCGTTCTTAAATAGAATTTCAAGCCTTCTTAGTCTACTCATATCTTTTGCACTTTGTGCGCGAGCTGTATGATATCAAGGACAGGTGACATAACACATGACCACCTTTGAACGTGGGTCGTCCGCTGTCTTCGCGCATAAGGGCAGCATGGAGGCCTGTCGGAGATCGGCCGAATTCAGCTGGCAAAGCAGGTGAGCAGCAGATAAATAACCTGTTTCCTGGCCGCTTTGTTTAAGACAAAACATATGAAGAAACGAGCAAGGAATACTCCACGATAATGCTAATGTTAGTGAAAGATAACAGCGTGAAATTCGGTAGGCTTTAAGTTGATGACATTAACCAATCTGCAGTTGCATCTGATTGTGATAATACCGATTCGATTTCCTCCTTCATGCTTTGTTTTTCCCAAAGTTTTTTTTATCTCGAACTCTGCTCACACAAGAACGTACTGGTCATCTGGGCACACAGCTGGTAAACTCAGGTTTAGTACTTTACTACCGCAAATTGTTCCGTTTGTTTTCCTTTGTCCGCCATTTTGAATTCTCAGGGGTGTTACCGCTGTACACTTGTTCCCAGACTCCCGTCCCAGGTTACCAGTTTTAGTAACAATTTTTAGTGCCGGAGGCTTTTTACTTTAGACAGTGAAAGAGAATGAATTTTCAAGTATGCATGGTCTGACCAGCAACTCAAACACAAAAGTCCATAAGAATTTTTATTATATAGACACAAGTGTTTTACTGGAAAAATATTATTCAACTCTCATGCACTGTACGAATTCCGATTTTCTGATTGGCTGATTTGTACCACGTGATACTAGGTTGTGACGAAAAAACCTCCTTGACGTCATTATTGTGATGTAATAGCTGTTGTGTAAGTTCAACACACCACGGTCATTACATCATAGAAGGTTTCACGGTCGCCGACGCCATCTTGATTGTGGGGCAAACACGGCAAAATTTACAGTGAATGTATGGAAAAAATCGTGATTTTGATGCTCGATAACTTGAGGAAGGCTGGCATTCTACAATTTCTATGAATTAAAACTAATAATACTAGCTAAAAGAGGTCATAATGAGAGTTGTACTATTACAAAGTAAGCCGCAAATTTAAATTTTATTTTCCATATATTTGTCTGTAAAATGGAGCCGCCGTTTGCGGGAAAATTTAGAGGCATTTGTATAAAAAACTAGAAAGACGATTTCTCCGGCTTCTCAGCAATCCGATGCCCTTCAAATTTAATATCTTTAGTTTGCAATTCACAGAAATTTCAGAATACCAACCTTCCTCGAGTTATCGGGCATCAAAATCACGATTTAAATTTTGCCGTATCTGCCCTACGTGCACAACCAAGATGAAGCGGGGACCGTGAAACCTTCTATGGCTTCGGCTGACTCTAAGTTTGACGATTATTTTTGCAGTGTATTTAATTTGAATAATAAAAATGTTAACGCATTCATTGCTCATGAATTATCGTGATTTACCTGTACTCGTTCACTAACAATGAACGCGAAATTTTCAATACCGCACGCGGATTTGCCGAGTGCGGTATCAACGGTAAATTAATTCACTCGCGAGCAGACAAAGGCATTGCGCGACACATTAACGCGAGCAAATTTATCCGGGACTGGACTAATGGACGCTGTCCGAACAGTGTCTGGATGTATGGACGTTTTTTAATCTATCGCTGTATCTCAGTCAAAACTAGCCTGATTAACACCAAATTTGGAGTTTTGTGAATTTCGGTGTGCTCTTTCTGACTATGTGGGTCAATAGTTGCTTATCCCATAATTTACAGATCCGTACCTAGTCCTTTTCGGTTTAAAATGTTGGATCTTATGGACGTTGGCGCCCATTGCTATTGAGCATCCTTACTGCGCACGCAAATTCACATGCCACGTCATGCATGCATCGGTGACCCCTACTTTTCTTTTCAGAGAGAAATGCTTTTTAGAATTATCTCCACATTGTCCAAAAATGAACACAAAATCAATGTGGGAAGTTAAAAGAATTTCAAATTTCTGCTTACGCGACATGGAATCTTGGCATCTTGTGGCTGCAAGGCGCGTGAAACTATGGTTGCTAAATGCAAACTTGTTCTTTAAGGAACCTCAACAGTGACACATTGCACGTGCTCAGAATTAAGGGAAAAACAAACTTGCGTTCTCACGATCTGAAAACTTATATCGGAGAAAAAGACAAGTAAATACAAGAGTGAAGGGAATTTCTCACATGTAAGATAGACCCTGATGACCTGTTTGATCTTAGCTTGATAAGAGTCACATGAGAAAAATTCAGTATAAGTAAAACAGGTAATGCCAACATATTCAGAGAGCTGTAACCAAACAAATTAATACCGTAAATCCAGCAAATTCTTGGGATGAACATCTTCAAAAAACTCGTTTCAATACAGCACCTGCACTGGGAAATCAGTAAACACATTTTTGTTCGGAAATCAAGAGAGATAGATAAAACGACCTCGAGCAAACAAACAAGCTTTTTCTACAAGAGAAAAGAAATCAAAACGCTAGTCACTTTCCGAACGCTATTTGCATACGTGTCGCCTAAATCGATCAGAACACATGGATGCTCTGAGATCAATTATATTGTTTTCTATTATTCTGAACAGTTTATTGCGAATGTTATCCCATGTTTTCTACGAGCCGTACAGTTCTCATTCGGCTTTCTATGTATGGTCGGAGTTTTGCTCGTTCCTAAAAATAAATGTTTCTTAAGACGCTGCTCTCTAATTTAAAGCGTAAACCAATTGTCCTAAATGTATGTTGGTAACATACATTTAGGACAATTGGTCAGGTAAACAATAAGTCCTTTCTCAAGGGTTCGAAACTCTTGTTTAGGTTTAAGTCTTTCAAATCGAAGCAATGTGAAAATAAATTAAGCTCAAGACAACGAAAGCCAAGTTCATAATAACCAACAAGAGGCTATTTCAATGGTTCTTTATTAAATATACACCATCAAATTTCTTTACCACACGCAGTCCACTAGTCTCCTTCGCAGCGGATGTCACCAAGCAGACTAGCAATTCACCCAACGTGCAATACAAAAAAAGAATATGTTTCGCTGTTCTAAAGGCGACGTAATACGAGAAGCAAAAACCCGTATCTCGCATACTCAAACGCAGCGATAATATATTCGATACACTGAAAACTCTAAACTTGGCTGATGTTTCGAGTTCTTTACCTTGCTCAATCAGCTCGTTGTTGCCAATAGTACAGCACAGGTCTACTTTGAGCAACAAAGTTTGGCTTTGTTGCTCGTTCATTAAACTCCCAACTTGTCATCCATAAATGTGCTCACGAGTTTCGCGACAAGTTGGGGGTTTGTGCATCTCGTGAAGGAGTCTCGAAGTTTACCGTACTGATGCAACCTTCCATGTTGGGACAAATCCTACCTTGAATCCGGCTTTAATATACGTGTAGCTAAAAACAGCGTGCGTTACAATTTGCGACTACCATTAAGGAACTGAAAAACAAGAGATCCGTTCTAATTTCTAACGCGGATTGCTTCGCATTCGCGTAAAAAGTGTAAATGATCTTCACACCAGAAAAGGCTGAATTTTTGACAACCTTTTATCATTGAAGCAAAGACTTAGCATTTTGTTCATTTTTACTCATTATGCTCTTCATTGGAAAGTGCGAAGAAATCGGGCTGTGACGATAAGATAAATAGACATACTCAAGCACAAGCCGCCAGGTGAGAAACTATTAACAGGTGCTTTTAAATTACCTAAGTTTCTCTATTCCTTCTTCGGCTTAGTGCGTGCTCCTGATAAATCGGAGTTGAGCGACTGCTAAAGTACTACTGTTTTGTAATTTCATCTGCATCTCTAGTATTTCAGCCTGACCACTCTGACCACTCGCTTTTTATATTTTATATTTTCTGGGGGAAATTCTAGTACTGAAATAAAACAAAATATAAAAAATCCCATGAAACCCAAATGGTTTGTTTAGGGAGACTTTGGTAATTTTAAGGTCTATGCATTGTCTGGTGACATTGAGCAAAACCATGAGGAGAAAAAAATTTACTACAAAAATCATATTATTGAATAAATAAAATAGACCATCATCTACTGGTAGTGCTTAGTAAATGCCATAGCAAAAATATCCAGGGAAATATATCGTACGATGAAAAAAGGTGATCCCGCTTGTATTTTACGAGCTTCTCATATACCATATACCAGAGGCAAAATGCAAATCTATATCTGTTGATTAAAATCCTTGTTAACCTTCAAGTACAGCCTGCCTGCATGGCGCAGTAGTGGTCCAAATTATTTTTTAACTCGGAGACCGGACATGATTGGTCAAATAATGTTTTCTTCTCTCAAAAGCAGTGCTACATTTTTTTATATATATTTTGTGGGAATATTCCAGTACTGAAATAAAGAAGAAAGAATACCCATAAAACCTAAATTGTTTGTTTAGCGAGACAATGGTAATTTTAAGTCGTTCCATTGTCTGGTGACGCTGGGCAAAACCATGAGAAAAAAAGATTTTAATACAAAAATCATATTATTGAATAAATAAAATAGACCACCATCTAGTAGTGGTAGTGCTTGGTAAATGCTATAGCAAAAATGGCTGGGGAAAAATATGTATATATATCTTACGATTATAAAATTATCCCGCTTGTACTTTATGGCTTCTAATTATGCCTTATACCATAGGCAAAATGCAAATTTATAGCTAATGTAAGTCACGTTGTGTTCGCCGTGTTGGGTCGTGTTCTTTTAAGACAGACAGTTTCAACCGCCACCAGTTTGCGTTAATACGGTTGACGTTTCTCAATAAAACACTTTTCCAACCGTTTTCGGTTGAAACGGGGTTACATCTTGGGCCTGTCGTTACGCGAGCTACAATCACGCGCCCTATTCATGCAAATGCATTTTAACCGTTTCAACTTGTTTTGACGCCGGTTGAGAAAAGTTGATTAACCAAATAAACCAGAAACGGATTTTTCCTAATGCATGTAGAACAGAAAAATTCCCATGTAACCCGTGACCAACCAGAAACGGTTGATCCCAATACAATGCGACCTTCGTGTTTACTCCGGAAATTGTAATGCAAATTGTTTTAGCCGTCATTCTTCAAATTTCAAGTGTATTTTATAACTCATTTCACATGATGTGCTTTTTAGCATTCTAAACATCCCCTGCAAAAAGGAGAAATAGAATGAGAGGCTTGTGACCTCGTTTGCTTAAATGTAGTCGAAAACAACGTTTTCTTACTGAATGGGACTTAGTTTTCAATTCTTAAATAAAACATTATTTTTGGTCGTTCTATTATTTTCTGATCTTCCCACTGGCAAAAAACACAATCGAAATTGCAAATATCCCACGTGGGTACTAGTTTCTATCGTACAATATCTTTCCCGTATCCAATTTTACGGTAACACCTGTTAAAAAAAGTCACCCACTACCTATAGATGTTTTTTAACACGCAAATGTTTCCGCCAAGACCGAGACTAAACTTCTGACAGCAGTATGTCTATATAATAGTGGTTTTCTCACTTTTTCACTCAGTTTTGAATGTTTTGGCCGTATTGGATTCACATACTGATCCCAGTGTTTCCTTTGGGTGTGTTATTTTCCATTCCAAGGCTTTCCTTTGAACATCTTGTTTTACATACTTTATAGCAACGTAAAATACGCTTTTAGCGACTACCATGAAGAAAAAAGAAAAATTCATCGTAATTTCTAACGCGGATTTCTTCGCATCCGCGTAAAAGGTTGCCTTTTTGGCAACTTTTTACCATTGAAGCAAAGACTTGACATTTTGTTCATTTTTACTCATTATGCTCTCTAGTGGAAAGTCCAAAGAAATCTGGCTGTAGCAATAAGATAAACTTAAGCACAAGCGGCCAGGTGAGAAACCATTAAAAAGTGCTTAATTACCTAAGTTCCTTTATTCCTTCTTCGGCTTGGTGCGTGCCTGCTCCTGATAAATCGGAGTTAAGCGATTGCTAAAGTACTACTTAAGTGTTTTGTAAATTCACGTGGATCTCTAAAATCTAGGCCTGACCACTCTTTTTAATCATTCTTTATGTGTGTCTTCTTCTGTTGATTAAAAACCTTCTTAACGTTCAAGTACAGCCTGCCTGTCGCAGTAGTGGCCCAAATTTTATTTTAGCTCGCGGAGACCGGACATGATCGGTCAAATAATGTTTTCTTTCTCTCAAAAGCAGTGCTACATTTTATTATATATTTTGTGGGGATATTCCAGTACTGAAATAAAAAAAAGAAAACCCATAAAAACTAAATTGTTTCTTTAGGGGGACAATGGTAATTTTACGAGCTTCTCGTTATGCCATATTCCAGAGGCAAAACGCAAATCTATAGCTCATGTAAGTCACGTTGTGTTTGCCGTGTTGGGTCGTGTTCTTTTAAGAGGGACCGTTTCAACCGCAACCAGTTTGGGTTGATACGGTTGACGTTTTCCCAATAAATCACTTTTCCGCCCGTTTTCGGTTGAAACGGGGTTACACGTAGGACTGGTCGTTACGTGGGGTACAATCACAGGTACTGCTTGCCCTCAGCGCGCGCTCCTGATAAATTTAGTTAAGTGATTACTAAAGCACTTCTTAACTGTTTTGTAGTTTCATCTGCACCGCCAGCATCTCAGCTTTAAAATCATTCTTTATGTGTGTCTTCTTCTGTTGATTAAAATACTTGTTAACCTTCAAGTACAGCCTGCCTTAATGTCGTAGTAGTGGTCCAAATTATTTTTAGCTCCGAGATCGCCGGGACATGATTGGTCAAATAATGTTTTCTTCTCTCTAAAGCTATGCTACATATTTTGTTTATATATTTTGTGGGGATATTCCAGTTTTGAAATCATGGTTTTAGCAGCAAGTTTGTTATCGTTCAAAGTGAACACAAGATGTAACTGTTTGGTGGCTACCGGTGAGTTCTTCCTTTCGTTCAGCTGATTAGATGTCTAACATCTAATTTCTTTTCTTTGAGTGATCCAACTGAAATATATCGGTCGACCAGTTCTTGTGGAACAAAAATGTAATGACAAACAAGAGTTGCTGAACCATTTCATGCCACCAAATTTAAGCATATTTACTTTTACAAGGAATAGCAATTAAAATCGATTCAATTGTTCTTAAGTTTTACGCCATAGAAACCGTTTACTCTATTAGACCTTTTCCTGCCATTTGGCAAATTGAAAAGCACACGGATTCTTTTTACCAAAAAGCCCTACTATTGAAAGAAATTTTTTTAGGCTCCTAACTTCACTTTTGAATTTCACTGACTTTACTATAATAACTTTGCACTCGAACATGTTTTGTTTCTTGTAATTGTTATTAGTTTTTTTATTCAATTTTACAATTTCAATGTGTGTACATACTAAATCCTTAAAAGGGAGCGATCTATTTGTCAGACCGTTTTGCAATCTATTGCGATATCTTAGCAAGTTTAAAGCACATTTGCATTGTTTCTGAAAATGCTCTGAATATCTTGCTTATACTCTGTTATTTTGCTCTGTTTTTGTACAAGTCATAGTAATTACTCCACATTTCGTGCAAACCTTAAAATAAGTCATATTTTGTCATCAATGGATAATTTCTGACTTTATTTTTATTCCTTAAAAGACAAGCTATTCGACATGACAGCTTGGAAAGAGAGAGAGAGAGAGAGAGAGAGAGAGAGAGAGAGAGAGAGAGAGAGAGGAGAGAGAGAGAGAGAGAGAGAGAGAGAGAGAGAGAGAGAGAGAGAGAGAGAGAAGAGAGAGAGAGAGAGAGAGAGAGAGAGAGAGAGAGAGAGAGAGAGAGAGAGAGAGAGAGAGAGAGAGAGAGAGAGAGAGAGAGAGAGAGAGAGAGAGAGAGAGAGAGAGAGGGAGAGAGAGAGAGAGAGAGAGAGAGAGAGAGAGAGAGAGAGAGAGAGAGAGAGAGAGAGAGAGAGAGAGAGAGAGAGAGAGAGAAAAAAAACCTGCATCAAAATTTTCTGGATCAGCAGAAAACCACGAAAACAGTTAAACAATTTGTAGGGTAATTGGTTTCTATTTTGCTTCTGGCAGTTAAGCTATAATCAAAATCCATAAAACGCAGAGGCACTATTCTTTTTTGAAGTATAAATTTCGATATGCATTTACACTAAGCTGCCTGTTAGATAAAGTCAAACATCTTCCTCCAGATCGTTGTGAACTTCATTTATTCCGATAATATAATTGTAAGCCTTTTTAAAGAAGAGGTCTCCAGGAAACCACTTCAGCGCTTATCTATTACAAAACGAATTGACAATCATGGTGCAAAAGTTGCGTCAGCCAAATGGAGGACCAATCATTGCATGGCACGATCTCACAGGCTGTGATAAATATCTGTGTTCCAGTCAAGATAGTCATTCGTTCAAGAGCTGTGGAACAAGGTGAGTGAACAAAACACTTTATGATGTCGTTTTTCTTTTCACTCAAGTGATGATGTGCCTTTGTGTTTATTGCAGTGTTACAAGTTCTTATCTTTCATTGAATTGGAGTGAAGCCAGAAAGGTAAGGACTTCTCCACTTTCACATCGGTTAGAAAAAGTCAGACATAAACAGCCTTTTGATGTTTCCAGGCCATAAGATAAAGGAGCTGGCTCTGAAAGATCACTATGTTTTAGTACTAGTTAGCAGCCTGTTCTATGTTACGTGGAAGCGCAGCTATGCTTAAATTACAAACTTCTGAGCGACGTTTGTGTTTGTTAGCGGCCGAGTTTTCTTTTTCACTTGATAACAAAAGAGTTTTCAGTAATGAAAGACTATCGGCGGGTCAGTGTGAGTCAGTTCAATTTGTAACCGATCAGTTCACTTGTTGGTAAAACCAATTCATCCAATGCTTTCTTCTTGGTTGCGCATTATGGTTTACTTATTTAGTTCTCATCGATGATTTATTTCTTTCCCTGTTTTACAGATATTCTAATCTGAAAGGATGTCGGCCATCAAGACTATTTGCTTCTTTCTTTTGATAACCGCAGTGATGCTGGAGGCAGCTCCACGAGGTATTCGATAAATTCTCATTTTCTTACTTAAAGACTTGTTGAATCCTTGAGAACCAGACAAACGTGGTCAGCTCAACAGTAAGGTGAAATTTCTGGTTTTATCTGTGCTGTTTTCACTTTTTAAACTTCATAATAGCTTACCGTGATCCTTCAAGTTGTGCTAATTCGAAGTTGTCTTGTCTCATGATCGAGTTTTTCATAAGGTAGTTTCCAAGCTCGCAAAGCTTGGACGTGCGAATTACCACTTTAAAAAATTGAAATTACTCGTGTTGCTTTTTCAATAGATGAAGCCGTTCATATGCAGGAGCGCCAGCCAATGTGCAGTGACATCCCCAATGCCCGGTGTCAACTTGAGTATTCTTGTAACGGCGAGGTTGCTTATGCGAATTGCCATGGACCACCCGACTACGTATGCTGCGTTCCATACTAGGTAGATTTTAAAATCATATTTGGTTTTTTACTGAGGTTTCTTTCTTTATGTTCAAACAACTTTTAATCTGAGTGAGTAGTTTTAACTATTATTATCTAACTGCACTTCGCAGAGTACAAATAACACTTAAGACGAGTACAAATTTCACGCGGTATTTGTACTCCAGAGGACCGGTTAGACAGGCTTCCCGTCGTTGAGTAATCAGTTAGCTGGATTTCCCGCGCCAATTAATTCCGTCCCGCTTCGCCTACTTCTATCACAAGAACATACCATAACATATCGCAAGAACATACCAATTTGGCGTGTTGGATAATAAATCCCTTATTAGACGTTTTATTGTGTAGTATCGCTGAGAATTTTTACTCGTTGTTTGTATTTTGACTCGCCCTACGGGCTCGCCAAAATACGGCACAACTCGTAAAAATACTCAGCGATACTACGCAACAAAACGTCTAATAAGATATATTTATTTTACTCCGGTAAAAGTAAACCATTTTGACGAAAATAAGGTCATTATCATTTGATGAATCTCCTTCCTTTTCTCGTTTATCACAAAATATCGTGATTTTTCCCAGTATCCTGTTGATCACTTATTGCCTTCAGCCTTCGGCTTCGACAAATCTGCTCGTTACTCACAAATCACTTCCTCAACCTCGTCCAATAGTTGTGAATTATTTTCACTTTTCACCGACACTCTGCTCCTTTCACTGGTTTCTTGAGCATGTTATTACATAGCGCTGTTGTTAAAACCTTTTTTTTCTATTTTCAGTGACAGCACACAGCTCCCCACAAGAAAGTAGAAAATACCACTGATGGAAAGAAATTTTAGGAATGAGAGCTCTCTTAGTTAGTAGCGGGTAATTTATTGCACCAAAGATGCAGTTTTGTAGTCATTTAAATAAAGTGTGGGGAAAAATGTTCTCTTTATTCTCTTTGGTTTCATGAGAAAACTTACTTTAAGTTGAAATTATTTTCTGGGAGTTGATGGAACTGGGGAAACTGGGATATTTCATTTTGGTGTTCTATGCCTATGTCCTCTCGCCAGTAAAATAGATTTCAGTCATCTTAGTTATGAATTACAGCTAATTGTGCGAAATGAAGGTGTCCGAAACTTGATTGTAAGCCTATAAGTCAACGTATCAATACTGAGAAAAAAATCAGTTGAAAACAATATAAGCAACGCGAAATTTTCCCAAGGAAGGGAATTCCCGTGTAAAAATTGTGTGTATGCTCCTGGTCTCGTGTTGACACTTCGAATTGTTCAATGGAAAATTTCGGCCGTATAACTTCTTTGATTGAATAATAGAACAATATGACTTTTTTCGAGAATATTGTTTATTTACGCCAGTGTAGTGTCATTTGCAGCCCGAGAGTGATGCGCGAGGCCCGCTATAGGAGCCGAGGCACAAAACACGTGACATTTGTTCATTTTTACTGATTATGCTCTCCATTGGAAACTGAGAAGAAGTCAGGCTGTAACACTAATATAAACTTGACATACTCAAGCATAAGCGGCCAGGTAAGAAACCATTAGAAGTGCTTAATAAGGTAGCATTCCACCCCAAATTTGACTATTTTGGGGGAAAATATTTTAGGATAGCAGATAGACCTTACTCCTATCTTTGTTTCAAAACAAAAACAAAATCGAAAAAATATCGTTTCTACGGGAAGTTATGGGCAAAATAGTGTTTTCTTCACCAAATGCCGTTAATGGAATGTTGACAAGTCACTGTGACAATCAGTAAACACATCATTAATTTTATCATCTAACATATTTGACACGCAATTTCGTCACCACCAAAACACGCAACAATATTTTCGCGCTGTCAGTACTGATCATATAGACCAGAAAGCAATTTGAATCGTTTCCGATCCAATTTATTACCAATTCTTACTCAGCTGCTCGGATCTCGGCAAGAATTACTTCCTTGTGAGTTTCTGTTTCACTGGAGTCAGTGGTAGTTGTATGATTCCCTCCCTTCAGTGTCCCTTGTGCGTTCGGCTTCGTATCTTATATTCCTGGTGGTATTTGTCCCGATAACCTTTTTCTAATGTTGTTTTGGCCTATTCATAATACAAATTAACAGTCAGAGGAATGAAAAACTCCGGAAACTGGGATGAAACACTTCCAATTCTACAGCAGCAACTTACCTTCGGAGCGAGCAACCAACAGCGATGCCTGGTAGAACTGAAATGTAGCGTCAAATTACCGCGCGAAACAGTATTTGACATCTTGTCACGTCAGCATTTGAACGCTATTGTTATGAAGTAAGTTGAGCCTTTTAATTTGTTTGTAGACCGCAGGTAATTACTTTCACGCCTTGTAGTGTTAATCTCATTCAACCCGGAAGAACGTCTCTGATACAGTTTTGCTCTTTTTAGGAATTGGGCGCACGTTTGAAGTTTGCGTGCAGCGAATTTTCAGCCGTTTTAGCTTAAATTTGGGGAGAATGTTTCTTTATAATGTAGTTCAAAAGCTGTATCGGCGTTTTTGGTTTTTTTCCGTTCTTTCTAGAGTCAGTATAAACAAATGAAGGAACAAGAGCATTTTTATCGAACCCCGAAGTTTAACCGGGCGTAAAAAAACAAACCAGGCAAGATATCAAAATTCGCCGGCAGGGTTTTTGAGGACAAAGGTGTTAAAAACTCAGCGCAATGTTCGTCTCTTCATTTTGATCACTTCCAACTGTACCGGAACTGATTATTGCAAACCATATACTTTTACAAAACGATCGCTATTTTTCTAAGGCATTAAGCTTTTTTCTTTCAATAAATACGGTATGATAATCTTCATTTATTAAGCTTTCAGAAAATATATAGTTTGTCAGGGTTTTTATTTAACGTCTCGCTTTAAAACGGTACAAGCGCGAAGCGGTCATTTGGGGGAGGGATGCTGCCTTAAGAATTACCTAAGTTTCTTTATTCCTCCTTCGGCTTAGTGCGTGCGTGCTCCTGATAAATCGGAGTTGAGCGATTGCTAAAGTACTACTGTTTTGTACGGTTTCATCTGCATCTCCAGCATCATAGTTTCAGCCTGACCACTCTTTTAAATCATTCTTTATATGTGTCTTCTTCTGTTGATCAAATTATTTTTTAGCTCGGAGACCGGACGTGATTGGCCAAATAATGTTTTCTTCTCTCAAAAGCAGTGCAACATTTAATTTTATATTTTGTAGGAGAAATTCTAGTACTGAAATAAAACAAAATATAAAAAACCTTTAAAACCCAAATGGTTTGTTTAGGGAGACAATGGTAATTTTAAGGTCTATGCATTGTCTGGCGCCACTGACCAAAACCATGACTAAAAAAGATTTTAATGCAAAAATTATATTATTGAATAAATAAAATACATGACCATCATCTACTGGTAGTGCTTTGCAAATGCCATAGCAAAAGTAGCCAGGGAAATATATCGTACGATGAAAAAAGGTGATCCCGCTTGTATTTTACGAGCTTCTCATATGCCATATACCAGAGGCAAAATGCAAATCTATAGCTAATGTAAGTCACGTTGTGTTTGCCGTGTTGGGTCGTGTTCAGCGTGTTGCAATTGAGTCGTGTTCTTTTAAGGTTAACCGATTCCACCGCAACCAGTTTGGGTTGATACGGTTGACGTCTCTCAATAAAACACTTTTCCACCCGTTTTTCGGTTGAAACCGGGTTACACGTGGGACTAGTCCGGCGTGGGGTACAATCACATGCGATAATCATGCACGTTTTTAACCGTTTCAACTTGTTGAGAAAAGTTGATTAACCAAATAAACCAGAAACGGATTTTCTCCAACATATACATGTAGAACAGGAAAATTCCCATGTAACCCAAACAAACAGAAACGGTTGATCCCTATACAACACGACCTTCGTGTTCACACTCCGGAATTGTCATTCTTGTAATTTCAAGCTGTAATCTATGACTCATTTCAAGGTGTATTTTTTTACCGTTCTACACATTCCGTACAAAGTGTAGAGAATTTAACCAAAGGTTTGTGACCTATTTTGAAATAAAACTAACGCTAAAAAGTCACGACGTTTCGACCTCACCGAGGTCATTTTCAACAAGTTAAAATCGATAAAAATGTGGCGAGCACTAAAAAATATGATACAATATGTAAAAAAGTGTTAAAAATATACAATGGAAAAGAATAAAATAATTGCAGCAAGAGTTGCTCTAAACAAATAGGGTTTTCCTATTTAGCGGAAGTGACACGGAAAAGCTTTCACAATGGCTCGAACTTCCGCTAAATTGGAAAATCCTATTTTAATAGTTTGGCGCAAACTGAATCGCACTGTTTGCTTAGTGTTGGTTTCAGTTCTTTGATAAAAAAAACATTTATGCTAATTTAGAAAATTTTACTGACTTGAAAATGACCTCGGTGAGGTCGAGACGTCGTGACTTTTTAGCGTTAGTTTTTATTTCAAAATCGATTTCAAAGAAACTACTTATTATGGTTTGTGACCTTATTTGCTCAGATGTTGTCGGAAACAGAGGATTTTTACTGAATGGGACTTAGTTTTCAATTCTTAAGTAAAACATTTTTCTGCCGGTGGTTCTATTGTTTTCTCATCTTGCCTCTGGCAAAAAAAAAACATAATCGAAATTGTCAAAAACCCACGTGGGTGCTATTTTCTATCGTACAATATCTTTCCCGTATCCATTTATACCATTTCAACTGTTTGAAAAAATCACCCAATAACTATACGTGGTGTTCTTATAATTCCGTTATTCAGATGGAAGAAGATTGCTGTAATACGTTCAAGCGTGGATTCATTTATATTTCTGTAATCCCTATAAAAAGAAACTTTCTCATTTTTCCATCTTCAAGCAAGCGAGACATCTCCATTTTCTTTTGTGTTCAGTGTCAGTAGACAAAAGGTATACTTAAAGTAAAAGAAATGCAAATAAAGTGATGCTGGCAAAAGCAATCATTTGGAAAGTCTTCAGAAGAAAAAGAGGTTATTATCGGCAGAACAGGAATCTGCGCTTTCAACTAGGTTCGAAACTAGGTAATCAAGAAGAATCCAAGTCAAGAACTACTGACATTAGTCGAGCCCGAGCCACTAATAATGATTCGTGGAATTGAAGAAGCTTAGCTCAGCAATACAATCGTGGACAAAAGTCCTTTGAACGCTAATGTAATGGAAAGAATTACTTGTCATTTACAACTGAAGTTTGAAAAAGCTCTTTAATTATTCCTTCTTGCGCTAAGCGCGCGCTTCTGATAAATTGAGTTGAGTGATTGCTAAAGCACTTCTTAACTGTTTTGTAGCTTCATCTGCACCACCAGCATTTCAGCTTGACTATTCTTTTAAATCATTCTTTATGTGCACCTTCTTCTGTTGATTAAAATCCTTGTTAACCTTCAAGCACAGCCTGCCTTAATGTCGCAGTAGTGGTCCAAATTATCTTTTAGCTCGGAGATCGGACATGATTGGTCAAACAATGTTTTCTCCTCTCTAAAATCATACTACATATTTTGTTATATTTTGCGGGGATATTCCAGTTTTGAAATCATGTTTTTAGCAGCAAGTTTGTTATTGTTGAAAGTAAACCCAAGATGTAACTATTTAGTGGCAACCGGTGAGTTCTTCCTTTCTTTCAGCTCATTAGATCTCGAACATCCATTTTCTTTTTATGCGTGAAAAAACTGAAATAAATCAGTCGACCGATTTTTGTGGAACAAAAATATAATGACAAACAAGAGTTGCTGATCCATTTTATGCCACCAAATTAAAGCACAGTTTCTTTTACAAGGATTAACAACTAAAATTGATTCACATAAATGAAGAATTGCCATAGCAACTGTTTACTCTATTAGGCTGTTTCCTGTCATGTGACAAATTGAAAAGAACAAAGATTCTTTCTACCAAAAAAGCTCTACTACGGAAAGGATTTTTTTTAGGCTCTTAACTCCACTTTTGAATTTCGCTGACATAAGTATAAATAACTTTGCACTCGAACAACTGTTCTTTCTATCAATTGCTATTCGTTTTTTAATTCAATTTTACAATTTCAATGCCTGTACATACAAAATCATTAGAAGGGAGCGATCTATTTGCTTTACCAGACCGTTTTGCAATCCTTTGCGATATCTTAGCAAGTTTAAGCACATTTGCATTGCTTCTAAAAATGCTCTGAATATCTTGCTTACATTCTGTTATTTTCCTCTATTTTTGTACAAAGCAAGTCATAGTATTTACTCATTTCGTACAAACCTTAAAATAAGTCAATGGATAATTTCTGACTTTATTTTTATTCCTTAATTTTTTATTCCGGCGACGTGACTTGGAAATTGCCGGTGACACAAACTGCGCTTCACAGTTAGCTTGGAGAGAGAGTCAGTGAATAAAAACGTGCATCAAAATTTTCTAGAACAGGAGAAAACCACGAAAACAGCTAAACAATTAGTATGGAAATTCGTTTCTACTTTGCTTCAGGCAGTTAAGGTATAATCAAAACCATAAAACGCAGGGGCACCTTTTCTTTTTGTTGTTTTTTTTGGGATAAATTTCGATATGCATTTACACTAAGCTGCCTGTAAGAAAAATTCAAACATCTACCTCCAGATCGTTGTCAACGACATTTATTCCGATAATACAATTGTAAGACTTATCAATGAACAGGTTTCCAGGAAACCATGTCAGCGCTTATCTATTAGCAAACGGATTGGCAATCATGGTGGGTCACGTTTTTGGACAAGTTGCGTCAGCCAAATAGCGGAACATTGCATTGCACGAATTGCACAGGCTGTGATAAATATTTGTGTTTCAGTCAAGCTAGTCATTCGTTCAAGAGCTGCGGAAAGAGGTGAGTGAACAAAACACTTTACGATGTCGTTTTTCACTTTACTCAAGTCACTAGTGATGACGTGCATTTGTGTTTATTGCTGAGTTACAAGTCCTTATCTTTCGTTGACTTGGAGTGAAGCCAGAAAGGTAAGGACTTTTCCACTTTCACATCGAGTCTGTTAGAAAAAGCCAGAAATTAACAGCCTTTTGATGTTTACTGGCCATAAGATAAAGGAGCTGGGTCTGGAGGATCGCTAATTTTTTGTACTAGTTAGCAGCCTGCTCTGTCTTTTCAATTACAAACTTCTGAGCGATGCTTGTGTTTTTAAGCGGCCGAGTTTTCTGTTTCTCTTACTGACAGAAAGAGTATCCATTGATAGACTATCGGCGGGTCCCTAGGCTAATCAATCGTATACCTCGTTTTATTTAACAATTATTCACCGAAGTGGAGGTAAATATCCACTATTATAACCCGCCCATTAATTTTTGATTGATTTTATTGGCTATTTTACGTCACGTGGTATAAATCTCCGGACAGTTATCACGCAATAACCCCCGCCCGAGTAGATATTTGTCCTCCGATTTTTCCGTCGAAGAGAAACATAGTCAGCACAAGGATTTCAACTTTTCTTTACTCCTATTTAATATGGAAGGTAACCAAACTAGAGTTACTGAGTCTAGCGATGGTGACATTAAAAAGTTGATGGCAAGTGCTGTTCCGGAAAGTACAAAAAAGTCACCAAAATACGCTGTCAATGTCTCTGAAGGTGGAGAAAGTCACGAGTAGACTTTAATATTTAGTCCTACGTTAATTTAAACCGATTCATTTTACAAAATAAAGATTTAATACAATGTGATAACTAACTATAAAATAAACCAACCGTTCATGTCCGACTTTAGCGTGGAGGAAGGAGAGAAAAATTCCAGTCGCACTTGAAATCATGGAGCCGGCAGAATTGTCAACCATGTTGAAACCTTTTTTACGCAGAAGCCAGAAAATTCAATGGAAGGAAAACCATACAGTCGCAACACTGTGAAAGCCAATTCGTTCCGGGCTGGACAGATTTTTTTTTTCCGGTTCTCTTCAAAGAAAGCCGTTTGCCATTATTTGGCATAAGGATTCATATGGGCGTTTTTTGCGGACAAAATTTCGAACGTGAATACATCAATGTTTTGTTAAATAAATTATTGTTATGCGTAATAATACAAATTTGAAAATAACATAAATCAATTTCGTCCGGGATACATCAATTTTGAGTGACATACATCGATGTTGTGTAGCATGCATCGCTTTCCCGAATCATTCGTGCGTGACCGTATACAACTAAAAGATGTTCGATAAAACTAAAAGATGAGGAAGCGGAAATAGAAGTGACCGGAAGTTGGCTGGAAGAAGAGGCCAATATGGCGGAAACAGGAGAGGATTAGGGAGTTTAAAATTCTGCGTTGTCTGGAGAACGTGAACCACGACGGCTAATTTTTCAACTTTATATTCCGAATTTAACGCTGCGTTCCATGCACAATTTCGAGATAGTTTTGCCAGTGAGAAACAAACAAAATGACTTTAGAGTATAGCGAGATTCGAGTTTATTTTTTGATCGGCGTTGTCCTCGGCGTCGCTGTCGTGGTTTCTTAAACTCCCTAAAGTAAGATGCTCCCTAACCCCTAAACCCTGACTGACCGGAAGTCGGCTAGAAGGCCAATATGGTGGAAATGGAAGAGGATTAGGGGGATGCACGGATTTGGCTGCCCAACAATCGACGGAGTTTTTATTCCTTTGGTAGACTACTGAAATGGCGCGGAAAGACAAAGGAACACTGCGTCCTGCCACTCGGCTTAACTTTTTTAGTCGCCGTTTTGCGAGAAAACGAAATACGCCTCTCGAATGAAGTGGGGGAGATCTCAGATTGAGTTAAAGACGACCCTACGGTTCTTGAAATTTCTTCATTTGCCCTTCACTTTTAATTTGATTGTAATAAGTATCTCGATTTTTCTTTGCTTCACAGACTCGTTTCTGAAGGGCACGGTTATTGTTATTAGGAGGAATTTTAAACGGAGAGTAGCCGTTAGATTGTGCTTTAGCAAATTTTCTTGAGTTCATAGTTCTGTATGGTTTTCACTGTTAGGTGCTGGTCGCTTCGCAGAGTTCGACACCTTTTAGCCTGCATGGCAACCGTTCTAGTACGAACAGCTTTTTCAGCATTCTGACCGGGTGCAAATTGCAGCGAGAACCTCTGTGCTTACTCAGTCGAACCTCCAGCTGCGACCTGCACCTCTCCTCAGCGACCAGTATTCCTAAATGCCAAGAGTTCCCAAGTCAAATCACTATATTTGAAACTTCTTGTAACCGACAACCTCTCGTAAGCGGACACGACCACTTCCAGAGCTAAAAGTTTGAAATTTTCTTTTGTTTTAAACCTCCCGTAAGCGACCAATTGACCGATATTAGACAGGAATTAATGGATAATAAATTATAAGCGTTGTTACATTATGGTATTACTGCATAACACGAGAGACGGAAATTTCTCGATGGGAAGTACTTTATTTTTTCTCGAAATTGATTTGTTATATGAATAAACATTTAAAATATGGGTAAGTCTCTGCACTTATCATATGCTAATCAGGCAACATTGTCAAGAACCGTAGGAGTCGTTCATAAGAAGGGCGTTTAAATCTGAGAAAAACTCCCTAATCCTCTCCTGTTTCCGCCATATTGGCCTCTTCTTCCAGCCAACTTCCGGTCACTTCTATTTCCGCTTCCTCATCTTTTAGTTTTAGGGGTGGACCATTTGATTTTTGATGGGGGGGTTGCAGGATTTTTAGGCTGCGAGATATTTTTTTTTATTCTTCCAGCCCTGCAGGATTTTTTTTAATCTCCATGTCCTTGCACGATATTTTTTTAATGGAAATTTAATACACAAATTTTGAATTACGCTAGTTAACTCGACCGTCACCAGCCACTCAAAATTCACCCTATTAAAAACTACCTTTACAAGCAATGCCCTTTGAAGTTGACATCTTTCTTTCAAAGCAATAAAGAGTTGTATCTTTATTCAGTGTACAAAGAAATGCATCTCCACTAACCTGCGGCTAGTTGATATCCCTTTCAGGTTAGTGGATGTTATGCATCACTTGCCCTCTGGGCAAGTGAACGTTTTTTCTTTCTAATTACGTACTGCTA